>JAPMOR010014727.1:74275-84445 GCA_026543865.1 Argiope aurantia | reverse complement strand
ATGACTCATAAAATAATGAAGATGTAAACAAACTTATGGCATTTATTGATGGAATAAATCATATATTTTCCTTTTCAGGTTTGAATATTTTTACTTTTGTAAATATCACATGCGCGTGTTTTTAATTTCAGATAATTTCATTTTCCAGTCTAAATATCTGTACTTTTCTAAATATCGTCTACTTATTAATTGCATTTTTCTCTCTTTTGTTTTTGGCAACTATTGAAATGTTATGTTTACTTTTGATGTGTTTGTTCTATGTAGTACTTTTGTATGTGATATTTTATTCGAGCGGATATTAAGGAGAATGCATACACAACAAGAGAAAGCACAGATTTTATGGTGGTCATAGAATTAATTTCCAATCAACTAAATCACTGACTTTTAAGAGTTAATTTCTAATCACTTAAAGTGACTGATTTATGAAGATTTGAATATCACTATTCAATAAAAAAAAAGGATAATTTTAGATTTTCTATCGATCTCTTCAAAGAAAATACGCCAATCAGCGCGCAGGTTTCTCAAGATTAATTGGCCTAGGATTATGAAAATGGTGAGTTTTTCTAAATTTTTAACATTTAAAACTTCATAAATAAGTCTTAGTTGATCGTGGAAAATAGAAACATTCATTCATTTATTTAAAATTTGGTGTGTCCTGAATATTTCTCAGAATATGATACCTTACTGCATTAAATTTAGACTTCATAATTTTTGAAATATATTTATAAGCAGGAACAAAATATTATTATTGATTTCATTTCAATCCATTTGAAAGCAAAACTAAAAACTGAATTTTATACTGAATCTCAGAAATTTTTGTTGAATTATTGTTTGAGATATTACATAAACTATGAAAAATATTTTGTAGTTAACATAAGACTTAAATACCTTTCGATTATGTTTGCAATACTGATATTCAATAATAATAATAATTAATAAATAACAATAAAGATGATAAATAAAATAAAGCTCTTTGTTTTATTAAAAAATATCTTAATATTAATAGCAATTTCGTCATTTACATTTTAAATTAAAGTTGAAGTTTTACCGGAAATGGCAACAAATTAGCAAAATATATATACTAAATTGAACGAAACGATCTAAACAGTATAAGTTTGGTATGACTATCAAAATTTGAAGATTAAAAATGTTTTGTTTGAGAATCCTTTAAGAGATCAGTTACTTAAAATATTTAATTGAAAATTGTAGCGAGCGGTAATACTGGCGAACCGGCTGGTCGCCAAAGGCGGTTAGTATATAATAAATTGAAAGAAACGATCTACACAGTATAAGTTTGGTATGGTTATCAAAATTTGAAGATTAAAAATGTTTTGATTGAGAATCCTTTAAGAGACCAGTTACTTAAAATATTTAATTGAAAATTGTAGCGAGTAATACTATCGAACCAGCTGGTCGCCAAAGGCGGCTGGTATATAATAAATAATATAAATTTCATTAAATGGCACTTCAGACATATGGATATACTTAAAAATAAATAGTACTTCCTTTATGTTTATGAATGTTTTAAACATGATCACTCTACTCCAAATCATATTAGGTAGAAATTGTTTTAAATAGTTTAATAATTCTTGAAATACCTTTATAAATATTCTGTTTTTAAATTTTAATTAGCAAATTTTAATGAGGTGATCACGGAATAAATGTTTATTTACAGTTATTGCTCGGTCAATGAAGTCATCATGCGGCCCTTTTTTCTTTTTTTTTTTTTTTTGACGCCATGCAATCTCACACATCCGCTATCTGCTAAAAATAAACTTACGGTTTCGATGTGCCTAGGGGCTGATATAGAATAGCATCAAATTGTTAGTATATCATAAAACATTTGCAGCAAATCTAATAACCCTCCGCGGTCAGAGATCAAAATCACTGAGGGCAAGCGAAAAAATGTTTTTTTGCCATTCTTTTTATGAGAGAATTCTATGATGGGAGCAATTTAATAGATCAACACGCTTTTATTTATCAGAAAATATTTTCTTTTTTTGAGGAATTTTCAAACGATTCTTCGGTATTTCCGAGATATTTCAAATTCTCTCCTTTCTAGAGCGAAAAATGATCGTTAAGTTGAAAACACATTATTGTTATTTGGGCCTTTCAGATTTAGAAAAGAAAAGAAAAGAAAAAAAAAACACCAATACATTTCAAGAGTCATGCCGAAATATCAAGTACTAAAACATGTTACATTTTTGTTTCTAATTTTTGTAAATATTTACATACTTATTTCTGAAATATTTAAACACTTATCTTATTTTTCAGTTTATAGTAATCTTAAGGAACATAAATTTACCAAACTATTTACTAAATACGTATACAATTTCTATCATATACTTAAGACTTCTAAGATTTCTATATTATTCTTAATACTATTATTCTATAAGCAAAAGAATGTAATAAATTTAAAAAATATATTTTTTTATTGTAATTTAAAAAATATATTTCAAAAGTTGTATTGGTAAGAAATTGCAAAAAAAAAAAGCCTTTCAATGCAAGTGTAATTTATTTGAATTTTTATTACAAAACATTTTTAAATAATTTTCAACTTTCTGTGAAAATATAAAGAAAAAAATCCTTTTGGAAAAGTTTTTACCACCCTTTTTCACCTAAAATATAACTTAATGAATAATTAATAATGATGTAACAAAGTATTTATGACTGACATCTAAAAATATATCTAATCATATTTATATTTTACATTTAAATTATAATAACCAAAAATCAAAATAAATTACTCAGTGCCATCTAAAGGAATTTTTCTTTCAGATTTAAACATTACAACATGCACCAAATAATGTGTTAAATAGAAAAAAATTAATTTCTTTTCACATTTATAACGTTAAACACTTGGTAAATGATTTTTATATTGCAAATGAGAACTTAGAACGCATTTAAATATTTGTATCCTACGAATTTAATAATACCCGGAAATTTCTTGCAAAAAAAGAAACAAGAAATTATCTTAATAAAATTCTTCAGAAAAAGTATTTTCGTTAGCACAAAAGCAATATTAAATTGCGACTCTTTTTTTTTTTTTTTACATTTTACATTTTCTTTTGTAAAATTAAATACCCTCACAAATCAATTATCATTTTTTCCACCATAAGAATGTTTATTTAAAATAAATAATCTTAGAAATATCATAATCATAATTTAGTTGTTTTTTTTAAATCTGAAATAAAAATTTTCAAACGCACATTTTATTTATGAAATGCTCTTATGCATGAATGAAGGAAAAATTTAATTGCTTTAAAAAATTTGCCAAATATAGAACAAATTTCAAGTGACCTATTGATCTGTTCTTCCATGGCACAACAACAATTGGAAACTTTGTGGAAATTGTAGCCTTATGGCAAGAATATAACAGTTGAATATGCTGCCACTATTCCGATGACGAATCATACTTCCTGATGAAAGGAAGTATGATTCGTCATCGATGATGAAGTATGATGAAAGGAAGTATGATCATTGATGCATGAGGCTTAACAGATTATCTTACAACTGATTTTAATATCATGCAACTATTTTCATCTGATATATTTTTTTGTGTGCCAAAAATAGCTCGAAATCATCGGATGAATTTTGTGCTCTTGTGTGTGATCATTCAAACGCATTGGATATATTCTATATGTTATACCTATTATTATTCAATTTGCGTTCCTGTCTTTAAAATTTTCCCTTCATTTATAACATATTTTGCCTTTTTTATATATTTTCAGAGTATCTTTACTTTCTCGTATGTTCAGAATATTCAAACTATTCTAGAACTTGATATTTTTACTTAAAACTTTCTTATGACTTCCTTAAATAGGAAAAACACACTTTTTATAAATTTATTTGTCCATCATTCAAAAATACATTGAGCGGGATGCATAGGAGTTGGAGCATGGACTTTATGCTAAGTTTTTCGATTCCTATCAAATTTTGTGGGAAATTAACTTAGAGAAAGTTTGTTTTTAACTCTGAGTACAAGTGAACACAAAAATTATGTAATACATAAAGCTAGATAACAAAATGTAGAAGCGTATCAGTATTTAAATTAAAATCTTAGAGGTATTAACGGTATATCATTCTTTATATTTGCATGAATTTAAACGCAATAGCAAAAACTCAAGAACTTAAATACATAAAATTCCTTATTCTATATATATATATATATATATACATATATTACTAAAATTTTAGCTCTCTTTCAAATTTTAGTATCAACTGTATGATAAAATAACGTCTAAATTTCGTATTCACTCTTTTTATAACAATTTATAGATATGCACGAATTGTATATTAGCTGGAATATGAAAATAAAATCTGAGCACTCAAGGTGATTACGCTTTGTACAAAAATACACAATTTTTATGTGGAGGGCTGGACACTTAACACCTTTATTTAGATTGTGTGCTACTTTTTTAGTGACCCCACCTCATTAGGGAGTGTTTGTTGCTGTTTTGGAGAGACCAATAATTTTGGTTACTTATGTAAACGGCATTCATGATTTACACTCCCGCGCCACTCCCTTTTGCTTAATTTCTACTATTAAAGAGAGGAAGAAATGGTCTTTTTATATAGAATATTCTTGATTATTTTTATTTACTTTCTTTAACAGAATCTTATTATTACATCAAAATCAATAACGTAATTGCTAAATTTAATAATTATAAATAGAAAAGGGAAGATCCAGCAATCGAGAGGAACGAGAGAACACTAAATATTCAGAGTGAATCGCTTATTTGAAATGCTTGCTGGAGGGCAATTTGGATACAGCGAATATAAGGATGGGAAACATCTGGTATGGGATATAGTTTTATTTGTCTTAGTTGATACAGTAATGGTGTGGGGTCGGGACTTTAATGAAGGCACGCACCTTTTTTGTCAGGAGATGTACAATGGTAGGTATTGGTCTTTATATCTCAATCTTAATTCCCATTAGTATTAGGAATGAGCTTTAATTCCCGTTAGTATTCAGTTTCAACCCTAGTTCCCGTTAGATTAGGACATCTTAATGACAGTTTTTTAGATTACTTTCCACTCTTCGGCAGGTCGGCGCTGATTTCGTCGTTATTACATGAAATGGAGAACTGACCTAAAACTTTTATATTCAAAAATGCACATTATAAAATAGCATTTCAATATGATAATTCTAAATCAAAATGTGGAATTTATTGAATGAAAGGATATAAGGACAACGTTATTTATATTTATACAAATGAATCATGAAACTATTCCTCTGGACATTTTATTATCACAAAAAGTGAATCATAAAACTCATTTGTTTAAATCATAGCTTCTTTAACTACCCCAACTTTTTATTGATTTTTTGAAGAGAGATTTCTATTTATTTCAATTTAGAACAGTTGAACTATAATATAAACTGTTAGACAAAGCAAATATTGGTGATAAAAAAAAGGCAAAATTACATAAGTTATTGGTAAATTTAAATGATATTTTTCTCAATTTTCTGAGAATATAAATAATAATTACTGGAAATAATATAAATACTAATTCCTGGAAATAAATTCCAGGTTCTCAACTTTCTATAGTATTTCGACGCGATCATACTTCATTTTAAGCGATCTCATTCAAAATCTTAATTTAATTATTTACAGAAAAAGTTAAAATTCTTCGATGTATTAAATTGACTTCATTAAACACTACTTATTAAACTTGCATCAACAACTGCCATTGCAGCTATGTCATTTAACGAAATTATAGTTTTATCCTAAAAGAATGTTTTTTTCCCTTATTCATATATAGTTAATTCCTTTATAAAGTGGCTCGAAATCATTATATCATAAATATATCTCTAGAATTTATATGTTATGCCACTTCTTAATAATACCAAATATGTCCAAGTGTTTTTAAGTATAAAAAAGGAAGCAAGGACTTAATTCGGTAAAATAATTTTTGAAATTTATTTTTTTTATCATGATAAATCATGCAAGGATCTAGAAGCTGCGCTAGTCTCTTATGCAAACGGAATATACCTCGGTCTTCAAAAGAGCCGTAAAAGCAAGAAAGTAACGAAATGAATGAAAATGACAGATAGATAGGAAAGAAAGAAAAAGGAGGGACAAAAAAAAGAAGAATGGCAGACCTGACTTGACATTGCCAGATTTATTTCTGTCCTCACGAACATTTCGAAATGCCCAAAGAAGACCCTCGAAAAGAAGGTGAAACTATCTCTCTCGCGAAGAAGATGGTTGTGTGTCATAAATCATATGCTAATAAGCTAATATCTTTTCCGAAGAGGAATCGTGACACAACGGAACATGGCTCAAGCCCGTTGCCATGGTGACGACGCCACATGTGCAAGTATGTGCCTTTAACCAAAAGGTTATTACAAAGCGACAGGTTTTACGCTGGTTTTCTTAATTAAATTTTCCCTACGGGGTTGTGAAAAATTTCCCATTTAAATGCCGAAGCCTCCGATATCATTGCAATTTCAGAGAGACAGTGGTTTGAAGCAAGAGTAACCACTGATATATTGCGCAATATGTTAAAGAAAAAGTTTCCATAGGGGTTGTAACTCCACTCAAAACATTTGCTTAGAATTTAATTAAATATCAGAAGAGTTTCTGAACAATCATCATGATTTTCTAAACACTAAATTCTAATTGTTTCGTAGCAATATCTTTTGATGTGACAAACAATTTCGAATTGTTCGAATTGGTTTGGAAGCGAAGACGCTCGTCTTGAACAGGCGGCATCTTGCTAAAATTCACTCAGTTAGGTAGAAAATTGTATTTTTAATAATTAATAAAAAGTAATATTATACGTATTATTATTATTCTGAAAACATAATGGAACGAGCGGGATCCAAGCAAACTAATTCTATTTAAACAAAAGCAGAATATTTAATATTTTATATTAAGTATTTAATGAAACAGATAACAGATTTTACAAAAATAAGATTTTTTAAATTAAAAATACTATGTTTTATTAATATTAATTATAACGCAGGGGAAAAAAACTCTTACATAGAATACTCATAGTGTTTAAAATATTTGTAGGGAAATGAAATCCTTTTGTGTCATATATCTGTATAAAATATTAGAATTTAGGTCATCTAATTATTTTTAAATATGTAAAAATTATTAAAACAATTTGCTTGCCTAATTATTTTATTTTTTGATTTTGCAGAAACCCTTAAATTATAATCACGAAAGAAGGAAAAAACTAGCATTTTAGTACTTTGTTTTAGCTTTTTTTATAAGTGATTTTAATAATTACAGTGACAATTACAACTTTTCGTTTAATTATATTCTTGTATGAAAAAAAGGAGAAAGTTCCACTTTTAAAACTTTGTTCAAGTCAATTCGTACCAGCTGGATCTCTTAAAATAACAAATTTATTTTTATTGCGCAATTTACTCATCTAAAAACATTTTAATAAAAATGCAATTACATATTCCACATGCCCTAAAGATTATGCCCTTTAAAAATAAATCCTTTAACAAACATTCTAAATAAATAAAATATTCAGAATACTTTAAAAGACATCCTTTGCGTAATTCTAACTTCAGAAATATTACTGAAATCAGAATATATTATTCTTTTTATATTTATCTTTGCCAAATATATATTTTTTCAAATAAATAAATAAATAAATAAATAAAATGAAATAAAACCGTTAACACAATCTTACACCATTTTTCACTGCAATGTTTTCAACTGCTCTTTTGAATCGCAGAATAGAAATTTGTCTAGGTTCAGCATTATTCGTATTCGAGGAGCCTCTTTTAACCGTTTTCAAAAATTTTTTAACGATTCTATAAAATGGGCTCTATAATTTTTTCTAAAAGTTTTCTGAACAATTTTGCGTAACAAAGAAACTATTAAATCTTCAACTTTCTTCAAAAATTTTCGGCATTCGAATTTCTATTTTGTATTCAAGAATCTAAGGAAGAATTTTCTAGAAAGAAAAAGAATATGCCACAGTAAGCAAATGTCTGTACTCATGTGAATAATAATAATTTTTTCTATCTGCATAACATTCTTATTTCTTTGGTGAAGAATTTGGTTCAAGGATTTTTCCCTTGCTTATATGCACGTACTGAAAACAAATATTTAAAAGGTGTTTAATTTTGACAAATAAGTTGCAAGCTAATTTTTAAAGTTAAAAACACAATATTATTTTCAAATTACTTTCCCTAACCTAGTATAAGGAAACAAAATAATTTTTATCATTAAATTTGTTATAGCATAGTTTTGAAGGCCAGGTTTTTGACACAATGTGCTTGAAATTCTTGAATTCAAAAAATAATATTTCATAATTTCTCTACATCTAAGCCTTTTAATAATGTTTAATAATTTTTATTATCTCTAATAAATATAAATATATACATAGTTATACATATTTTTTTAAATGAAGCAACACTGTTCAAAAACAATTTGAAACTTATCGCAATTTATAAATCTTAGAGAATGTGTAAACTATATCGCAAATAAATACAGTTATACCACTATTACTTAATTTTGAAAGGAAAACACTCAAAAAAGATCACAGCTTCTGAAACATAGTCTAAAACATAATTTAAATATTAAATTGTTATATTTTTTCTTTCCAAACCAAATTCGTCTTTGTATAATTCAAAATGTGCATAAATATATATTAAATTATCTAATATCAGGCCATTCATGGTAACGATGTTGCGATTTGCTTCCTATTTGATATTAAAATAATTGATGTCATATATATATAATGAATTTAATAAGATAACTTTAGAATAAAATTTCATCACATAAAATAAGTAAATATTTTTGCAAATATTATGATCACTACAAAAACATTGCTCTTTACCACCAATATATTTTCACATAAGTGAAATTCACACGCATTTAAATAATTATATGCATTGTTACATTTTCAGTGTCAGGAGATTCCATTTCTGATAGTAAAAATGAAAGGGAGTAGTATTAGAAAACTGAAACCATACATCTGACATTTGAAAACATTTATTTTGGTTGACAGATTAAGAACAAAGCTTTGTTATCCGATCCAAACAGAAGCTTTACGTAAGAAGCCATACAATGTTGTAGCACGGATAATCCTACAGCTTGCATGCATGATTAAGCGATTTAAATGTTTTCTTAAGAGATAGAATTACATACTCCATTTTGTCAGCAATGTATTTTGTTTTGTAATCTGTAATACTAGCATTGTTATTTTAGAATATTTATATGTATAGTGATAAAATATTTAGGAACGAAAAAACAGGCTAGTTTCTACTTCGCCGGCTGGCTACATTCGGTTTGTTTTCAAAATATGCTGTTACTCTATTTTTGTTTTCAAAACATGCTGTTACTCTATTTTTTCTTTATTTCTTTGTTTTCTTATCACTTTCTCAATTCAAAACAGTAACCAATACTTTTTAATCTTCAGAAATGTTTATAATTATTTTTCTAGTCATAGTGTGCTGTTCGTTTTGAAGTAAATTAACATTTCTCCTGGAATGATATCAGTTTAAGAAGAAGAGCTCATAAAATTTCTTATAATATTTAAATAAGAGGACAACATGCGTATAAAACATTATATATAAGAAATAATTCGGAGGATATCAATACAAATAAATGTTAGGTAAGTCAGATGATGTCCAAATAAATGTTAAAATAGACTTTCAATAAACAATGTAAAATTATCGCTTTGAAATTTTTATCTTCATTTATGAAAAATATTTTTTTATTATTTACAACTTAAAGTGGGTCTTTTAAAAATTAAGTTTTAAGTGAATGCTCTAAATACCAATTTTCGAAAATTAAATATTCTGAGATGATTTATTTTAATATCAGAGAGGTGCAAAGCAAACTTTATCCTGCAAAAGTTTTATTATTTCATTTTTTGGGGGGAGGAGGGGCTTTTAACTTTCTGAGCTGCTTTTTATATATCGATGCTGTTTTGATATTTGTGCATTAAATTAATAAAATGTTAGAGCAACTTGGCCAGTATTCGGCCATGTGCCATAAAATGACGCCGATTCAATCAGTCATTCAAAAGTAAAAATTGTATCCGTCTCTCCATATCTCCATTTTATTATCCAATTGAGCTTATTGGAAACTATTAGATATTATTTTAGAAAGTCAATACATTTTCCGAATAGTCATAGAACCGAAATAGTTTATATAAATAAATATATTTTTAAAATTTAAATGCCTAATTACTTTT
>JAPMOR010014727.1:49483-74265 GCA_026543865.1 Argiope aurantia | reverse complement strand
TTATGTATTTGGAGATATTTTAATTCCAAACATTAAGCACAAGTACAAAGATAATTAAAGTGGAATTATCTAATTATCAAAAAAAAACTCTTTAAATGTAACTCTTAAATATTTAAGATTAATTTTTTAATCATAAAATACCCGATAGTAATTAGTTGTGCAAATAAGGCCACATGGCAGTTTCAACATTAGTTTTAAATTTATCAATAAAGGATTCTATTATCTTAAAAAGAGAAAGTTAAGGAGACGATAGACATTTTTAAAAATGAATTTATTTAATTATCTTTGGAGAGAGTGAAGAAGTCTGTTCTTATTTGTCACCCACGAAGCAAACATTATTATCTGCTGTATTGACCCTTTTTTCTTGTAGTTTTTGAGAAAATATAATGTACCGTTGAATTTGAAAATTCTTTAAATTTTCTTTAATAGCATAAAATGAATTTTACCTATACCTTTATGGACTGTATATGAATTACAGTAGATTTGTAAATTTAATTGTAGAGAAATCAAGTCTGGTAGTTGTAGACCCAGAAAGATGTTATTCCTATAAAATCCTACTTAACTGCATTATTCCGCCTTACTCAATACTCATTTGATCATTGATATCAAGATATTCTATAAAAGTTTTCGACAATGATTTCATTTTATTTTTTTAATTTTTTTTTTAAAGTTTAGATTTTAACTGCTTTAAATTCGTTACCAATCTATCGATTATTCCTTAAAATACTATTGAATATAATGAAAGAATTCTCATCAATTTTTATTTTCAGTTTTTAATTCATAATCCATCATTATTTATATGAATATTATAATTTCTGGACATAATTTTTTTTTCTAATTCTCTATCAAGTGGTTCCATTAGAGGAGAATTACGTGAATTTAAATTTTGAAAATATTCCAAAAGTGTAATTTCGTTGATAATACATAAGAGAAAAATTAAAAAGATAAGCACATCAGTGAGGTAATGAGAATAGATTAAAAAATTCTTTCTGTGTAAATAGACAAGTTAGTTAAAAATTGCTTTATAAGAATTTGAATTTCGTTATAATTAATGTCATTAACAGTATGGAAGTTAATGTTCATACAAAATAAATGAATAAAATGTAAATAGCGTTTAATTATTTTTTTCGTTTCTTATTTTATATCTGAAAAATAATAAGAGAAATGAAGTTTTAATTAATCAAGAAATGATTCAAATTCAATACAAAAATGAAAAAAAAAACTCTTAATGATGAATATACCTTTACATTGTTTTAATAGATCTTTATAAATTAAATTTGGGATAAATGTTGATAGGAAATTCAACATACAACAAGCAATACATTTCCACTTCATTTAAAGTTCAATTTCGAAAAACAAAAAGTTTATTTGAAGCTCAATTTTAGAACTTCAATTTTAGCGTGGCACATTCAATATCAACTTTGCTTGATTCCTTCAATGAAAATCCTTCTTAAATTTCCAATGGAGGCTTTGATGTTTTCATCAATAATAAATTAAATTGAATTTTAATAAAAATAAAATTTTAAAATAAAACAGAAAAATTTAAATCTTTATACTCATTTGCTTTTTAACAATAAACCTTCTCAGAAATAGGTGGCTTTGAAACAAGATATTCATTGATATCAAGATATTCTATGAAAAAAAAAACTCTTTCTAGACAGCATAAACGATTTCCTCATTAAATTCATGACTGAAAAAGTTCAAAACACGGTAAATGTCATTCTGTCTTAAAATTTTCGTCATAGAGTAATACTAATGTTTCAGCCACCTCGCATTTCTTTGTCGCGACATTCGTGCTTCCAGGAACTAGTGAATCTCCAGATTCAAAGCATTTTACGCCTGATTACACATTTTCATTCATTGCTTTCAGTTTCTCGCACGTGATTGAAATTTCGCCTTTTTCTTAAATTGTATTCAAATCAGTCGTTTTTTTCTTTCTCCTATTTTGGAAGAGAAAGAAGATAAAGGAAATTGGCGAATGCGGAAGACGTTAGGCAAAAAAGAAGAATGCTGACTTCTCCTTTAAATGAGAGAGATGATCTTTAATAGAAAATTCAGTTTGTGTCAAAGATCAGGAATAAGAAATTTTTATTGATTATTTTGAAGAGTATAAATATATAAGCCTGAAATCGTATTCTAAGTTGTTCTTTTTTAAATCTTTGAAACTTTTCCCTGCTTTTCTCTGTCTTGCCAGTTATTTTCAATTCCAAAGATGGGTTAATGTAACAGCTGCTAATGAAATCAATGAATAAATGCAATTATTTATTTTAAGAAATTAAATGTTAAGCTCATAAAATAATCGTTTTGATGCTGCTAATATTAAAAAAGCAAATTAGAAAATTATGATAAAATAAAGACATTTTTTTTCATTACGATGTTGTATTAAGCTCTTTATATAAATATTATGTAGTAAATATTAAATATTGTTTAGATAAGTTTTCACATAATGAATAAAGAATCTATGTAATCTGTGTGTTTTATTTTTCATTCTGAAAAATAACTCTTTTTTTAATATTTTTGCAGTAAATAAAAGCATAGAAATAATTATTGTTTGCGCTGCCCTAAATACATTCCTTAAATACGGAATTGTAAACATTTGGTGCAAATATGTACGTGTAATGTACATTGTTAATGCTGATAAAAAATTCAATAAAAGTATTTTCAATTTCTTTTCATGAATTTTAAAATACAATTCTGGAAAATATGACAAATTCTTTTCGGAAACTGTATATTAAAAGAATGAAGTTTTTAAATTAAAGATCACTGAAATAGGAGATCTGTTGTAAGCGTAACCCGCTTTAATTCCATTTTTTAATTAATTAATCTAAATTTTTAATGAAATAATTATACTGCATATTTCTGCAATCAAATATCTCACTAGAAAACAATTAATTTTTAAAAAGTCATTGTAACTTTCAGAATATCATACAGAAAGTAAAATCAATAAATATTTTTCTTTCCAATACAAAATATATAAATACTAAATAATATCATTAACATTGTAATAGTTTATGTTCTGTTGTAAGGCTAGGATCAAATCTGAATGTTCAATTCCAAAGCATCGTAAGTGACATCTGAAAGGATTATTTTCTCTCATGAAGGAAAAAAATCACTATCCTCCTGATTCCGTAAGCCTCCAATTAACCTCCCCTTTGCCATTGTCCACGATCGGTCAGGTGTCCTAATATGGAGCGTATTATGAAGATCCCGTACGGCTCATTGCCAGCTAGGGCTCAGAAAGAAGAGGGTTGTTATTTCATCCCTTTGATTCTTTTCCTTTCAGTTCATGCAGAATGATCTCTCTTATTGTCAGTTTTCCCACTCCGTTTCGTCTAGTAAACGAATGCGATCAATGCAGTGGTGGGTATTCAAGCTGAAATGCAACTTTAACTTGCATGATGTGCCTGTTTTATGTACATGTATAGTAATATCGGTTCCTATAGAGTCAGATGCAACACTGACAACTAATAAGAATCGCTTTCTTATATTTCAATTAGAGTACTTGAAATTTAGGTTTCAGGCAGGGTAAATGGGGAGGCTGTTACAAAGCCATCAAATCATTGCGATAAGTGTTGTATACAATGATTTTTTTGTTTGCAATATTATCTATCACTTTGCTTTGGTCGCAAATTTGTTCAGAACAATTAAAACCAAACTTTTCGTGAATTTTTTATATATTCTCTATTATGATTATCTTTATGATTTGCTTTAATTTGAATGTGTTTTATTGGTGTAAAAGCCATTTCTCGAGTATATAACGTTACCCTTACATTTCCTTAAAACTCAATTGCGCCACTAGTTAGAAGTAGAAAAAAAGTTGACACGATGAACAAAAAATATTCAATGAAGGACGAAAAAAATCCTAATTTGATACCGTTTGACGTCTAGAATCAAGAAAAAAACACACATTAATGACGAAGGAAAAAATGGAGGAATCTGAGAATGATGATTTTGACTCTATTCAACAAAAACGGATGCTATTACAATAAAGAAATTAACTTATATGGAATTATCAATTGCCGATTTTTACAAGTATGCATACTGGCGATTGATATTGATGTACGTGACAGACTGAAGATTATGAATTGGATTCGACAGATTTAATGAGCACCAATTTTGCAAAATCAAAATTGTTTTGATAAAGAATGAAAAATTTTTGATTTCCGCGGTTTAGATAAAAGTTTTATTTCAATATTTCATCCTTGATGTAAATGGTAAGAAAAAAGAATAACCTCTTTCTTGTGAAACAAATGCAAAAGAAAAATTAATTGAATATTAGAAGCGTTTTACCTTTAATTGGAAGTTTGTTTAGATTAATGTTTAATTAAAACATTCGACTAAAATAACGTACATATCGTTGAATTGAATTACTGATTAAATTATTACTTATGTTTTTAATTTAGTTAATAAACTTAATTCATTACCATTACTACGGTTTTCAGCAATATTAATAAGTATTTTTGAATCTTAAATAATTCCTCTCGCATATCATGCTATTCAATTATTTAATCCGACATTTTACATTAAATTTTATTTCCTGGCAAAATTGTACAGCGATTACAAAAAACTTCAAAATTATAATATTGAAGAAATATGATAGACTGTATGTAATATTCTTGAAATAGAATAAACATTTAGTGATAAACAGTAAATAAAAAAAAATATTATTTGAAATAATTGAGAGCAAGAAATAAAAACAATCTAAGGTAATATATAGCAATTTCTGTGTTTAAAAATATTATCTTAAACTGAATACTCCATTTCAATGGAAGTATTTGCTTCCAATGAGAACTAAGAAGATGGTGTATATCATTCCAATTACACCAGAGTCTTTGAGATAATTGGAAACTCATCAGAGGAAATGACAGAGCTTCTTTAAATAAAGCTAGTCATTTAATATCTTCAAAAATGTGATCAATGCTTAACATCATGCAGAACATGATTATGCAATTAGAAAGTATCTTTATCTCTTCTAAATCTCATTCTATTCTACTACTGAAAACTCCATTCCCAATTATCCAAATTCTTCCTACATGTTTCAGATTAAATATCCATTCATTTCAAAACTACATGATTTTTTTTTTTTGGAATAAACATTACAAATTTAAATCACAATGTTCTGAAGACGAAGACAGAATCTGATTCAGTATCTCTAAATTTGGACAATCAATACTATTTTATAAGACGGGCGATTGATATTATTTATTTATAAACTATGTATCCCTACAATAGATCCTTTAATGCATTTTTAATGTTTCTTACACATGTGGATCTCTGGTGATATTTTACCACCAAGCTACCACGGCCCAAATATCATTAGAAACACTGCAACTAGTATTTGCAATGAAAATTTATGAAAGAAACAGGACTAGTCTTGTTACCACTATTACTCTTATATGCTTTCACAACATTTTTTTTCTTATATTTATCTATATCTATACTTATAATAAAGCTCAATGTGTGTGTGTTGGCGCTCTACAGGACAGACCATTCAACCTACAGCTACCAAATTTGGCACGTGTATACCTTGGAGGTTGGGAATGTGCACCAGGGGGTTATTTTTTCGAATTTTTAATTAGAATTTTATTTATTTAAAAATTAAGCGAAATTTTGGCGTATTTCTGCTATAACTTCCGAAAATATTACCGCACAAAAGCGTTTTTTACATGAAGTTAAAGATCAAAATTTTATCTTTTAATTGATACCAATGTTTTAAGCTTAAAATTAAATTTCTATTTTTAATGATTTTTTAAATAAATATTTTAACTATATTTTTCGATAATTTTTTTCATACAAAATAAAAATAAAATTTAAGCTGCATGAGCACGTTTCGCATTCATGGAAAAAAAAAATTAGCTTTTTTTAAAAGTGTTGCCATCACATTGATTAAAGATCCAATTAAAAATAAATTAAATCTTTTTGGAAATGAAATCTGCAAAAATATAATTTTTGGCACGTGTTTGTAGGAAATGAAGCAAATATGAAATATTATTTTTTCTAAAAAATAAATTCAAGAAAAATTATTTTATGATCTTTTACACTTTCTATATAGGGTGATTATTGAGTCCCGGACCCATTTTGATGTTTAATGACTCATAAAATAATGAAGATATAAACAAACTTATGGCATTTATTGATGGAATAACTCACATATTTTCCTTTTCAGGTTTGAATATTTTAACATTTGTAAATATCGTCTGCGCGTGTGGTTAATTTCAGGTAATTTCATTTTCCAGTCTAAATATCTGTAGTTTTCTAAATATCGTCTGCTTATTAATTGCGTTTTTCTCTCTTTTGTTTTTGGCAACTATTGAAATGTTATGTTTACTTTTGATGTGTTTGTTCTATGTAGTACTTTTGTATGTGATGTTTTATTCGACCGGATATTAAGGAGAATGCATACACCACAAGAGAAAGCACAGATTTTATGGTGGTCATAGAGTTAATTTCCTATCAACTAAATCACTGACTTTTAAGAGTTAATTTCCAATCACTTAAACTGACTGATTTATGAAAATTTGAATATCACTATTCAATAAAAAAAGGATAATTTTAGATTTTCCATCGATCGCTTCAAAGAAAATACGCCAATCAGCGCGCAGGTTTCTCAAGATTAATTGGCCTAATATTATGAAAATGTTGAGTTTTTCTAAATTTTTAACATTTAAAACTTCATAAATAAGTCTTAATTGATCGTGGAAAATAGAAACATTCATTCATTTATTTAAAATTTGGTGTGTCCAGAATATTTCTCAGAATATGATACCTTACTGCATTAAATTTAGACTTCATAATTTTTGAAATATATTTATAGGCCGGAACAAAATATTATTATTGATTTCATTTGAATCCTTTTGAAAGCAAAACTAAAAAATGAATTTTATGCTGAATCTCAGAAATTTTTGTTGAATTATTGTTTGATATATTACATAAATTGTGAAAAATATTGTTTAGTTCACATAAGACTTAAATACCGAGCGATTCTGTTTGCAATAGTCACATTCAATAATAATAATAATTAATTAATAACAATAAAGATGATAAATAAAATAAAACGCTTGGTTTTATTAAAAAATATCTTAATATTAATTGCAATTTCATCATTTTCACTTTAAATTAAAGTTGAAGTTTTGCCGGAAATGACAACAAATTAGCAATATATATATAGTAAATTGAGCAAAACTATCTAAACAGTATAAGTTTGGTATGAATATCAAAATTTGGAGATTAAAAATGTTTTGTTTGAGAATCCTTTAAGAGACCAGTTACTTAAAATATTTAATTGAAAATTGTAGCGAGCGGTAATACTGGCTAACCGGCTGGTCGCCAAAGGAGGTTAGTCTATAATACAATAACAGATGCTGAAAGTCATAAATGTTTTTATGAAGAATTCTCAACAATAAATGAAATTTATACTTTTGTAGCGATAAATCTTACTTGCACAAAACATTCTAAATGCTTACGTAAACGAATATTCTCTTAAAAATATCTTACACCAATGGGTTTTTATTCTTAATAATAGTTTCCATAAAACATATTAAAAGTGAATTCCTATATTTCACTCGATATAAGTAAATAAATATATATAAAACGGATTTATCTCTAACTTGTGCTGATTATTATAATCGCCTAGAAGGTTAAGTGGTGTAAAAGAATATGTTGAAATCAAATTCAGATTTATATATTTTTAAGCTTTTTTTTCCCTTCCTGTAAACAAGTTTGCTTTATTCGATGAATCCTCAGACCTTTGACAACAAATTTATTTAGACGGTCATAAAGAAAGTTTATTTATTAAAATTACTATGTTCCAATTTATTTAATGGATTTTTTTTTCTAGATATCATTTCTAGGTTTAAATTATGAAAGTGCGTGATTTTAGGTAATTTTTTCGCTAGAAAAGTTTTACGAAAATACAGTTGGTGATGTAATCTATTTTTATTTTTCTTCTTTAATAGTAAATTTATCCATCACACAAGGAGATATAGAATAGAAAATTTAATAAAGAGTATCAGCATAATGGTTTGAGACTATTTCTATTAAGTAGTCTCAACTTAATACAACTACTTGTATTAAGAGGATGGAAATTTTGAAGATTTAATGTTTCAAAATCTATACTAGTAAATCCGAGGTAGAAAAAAAATATTCCGAAACTGAAATTACGGCCTGTGAGAAAAGGAACTAAAGAAGTAATCATGTTAGATGCAGACATTTAGATCTAGATACATTTCAACAATGTGTGTGCTTTCTGTTCGTGCCTCTCATAATAAAAACAGAAAAACAGAAGTAAAAAATTTTTGGAAAAATTTAACGTTTTTAAGTAATCTAGTAAAATTATTTAAGATACAATAGCTCAATTTCACATCCTATGAATTAGTTTGTTTTAGTTTAATTTTATTCATGTCTTTATTAGAAGTAACACGAGAACTATTTTCAGGTGGATCTTCAAATTTTGAACAGTAGTTAGATAACAACAAAGACATCTGAGCCTGAACCCCCATCTCTTCCACAACGCTACATCAACAGATTCGATGGATTAGTGTGTATTTAGTCCCTATGGATTTACAATACACCAGGCGTATTTGCAAGTTTATTCTTCTGTGGAATCAGGTTTCGAACCTTTGATCTGGACTCAGACCTTCTCATCTTCTTACGCTACTTATGCCATTGTAAAATGAATTTTGTTAAGTATTCTCTGCATTATGTTATTTAAATATCTTATCGCCACATTTTGAAATTTGGCATTCTGTAGAATGTTTAGAATTTTCAGCTGGAATCTGAAACGATTAAAATTTTACACATTTTCTTGAAATTTTTCTAACGAATAACAAACTGACGAAATAAGAAAAGTATATTCTGTTATATTTCATGTTACAAATAAATCTCCCTAATACATGTTTCCTAGTTATCCTTTTTGATAAGTTAAACCAGCGAGTTTTGGTAAAATGTTTTTTTTTTCTAAATATTATTCGTATTTTTGTAAAATGACTTTCAAATAATGGTATTCAAATAATAGTAATCTATTTAAAATGCTTTCAAGTCCTCTTTTTTTCTATCATCCTATTTAGACTGCGTCTTTCGCTGGTCATGATTCTAACAAAGAAATTTTTAAATATAAATATTTGCATAGTGTGGATTTTAATAAAATATGTACATTACCGAATTCAAGATCTACTTTCCTTTCCAGAAAATATATCACCGCATACAAATATTCTAAAAAACATACTGATCCACAAATCAAACGGGCAAATTTAAAAGAATGTTATTTGCAAGTACATTAATTTATTTTCTAGCAGGTAAAATAAAATTTACTCTTCTTGGTGACAAATGTTATGAGTCAAATAAATAGAAACTCCCAGAAAAGGTGGCAAAGGTATCAAAGGAAGCAAATATTCCTCACAAATGTGAATTAGTGCTACTCTCTGAGCTTTGTTTGCACTTATTCTTACATGTTACTCCTCTCCAATCAAAAGAATCACGGCACTTGATAAGTTATGCCTCATTGATTGTCTTTCACGCTCAGAAATTCTTGCTCTACATCCTCAGATTTAATTGTTCCCCAAGGTTTGCCCCACTTAGGTAAGAAGATAAGTTATGGCAAAAGTTTGAAACAAAAAAGATTTATTGTGGTAAGAGGTAGCGGTTTTATTCATATTAAGCGCGACTGTGACCAAGCAGATAAAAATGGTTGGATAAATTTCTGCAAAGTTTTAATTGTTTTATTCTTTAGTTACTTTAAGGTAAAATAACCTAAATAATTTGATTTTGAATGAATTTTCTTAAGGAGGATTTAATAAGAAAGTGCTGTTAAATCGTAGCTGATTAAATTCGTGTTGCTTTGTGAAATTTATTTAATTTCCCATTATGTTTGCGTTGAAAATTATACATAATCGCAGCTTTATCATAAATTTTAATTAAAATCACTTACAAAAAAATCTCACAATAATGAAAGCACTTTTTTCTGCTGGTCAATTGACAATTAAAGATGCATTAAAAGGGCAAACTATTAAACCAGGTGTCAAACAATTTTAATTAATCTTTTGAAAAGATTTCTATCATGCAACATGTTTACGTGATTGGTGTTCTAATCCCATTTCGTCTAAAAAAGAATTTACCCTCCATTAAGCAAAGCCTCATGATAACAAGAGAGTGTGGAATCTTTAATCGATCGAAGATTTCTAACAACACCTAAAGATTGATTTGCTTCAAAATTTGAAATAAATAAACTTTCTGATAAAATTTTAGAGGAAACAGAATCACATTTTTATGTTCTAGAAGAGAAACAAGGAAATTCTAATAGCTAATCTTAGCGAAAATTCTTCTTTAATCATCATTTTTGATTAATGCACGTAAGTTTAGTTTAGTTATACTAACGCCCCGTTTTAAAGCAACAATAGGGCTATTTTGGGGAGGACATTGTAATTTTGAATCGCGGTCAGATGACGAAATTGAAACCTGAGCTGAACCCACTTTTAAAAGGTTCCACATCTCGCTATCTAAACGGCGTTTGGCCACGATGGATTTAGTGTGCACCAGATCCTCTCACACGACGATTCTTCGATAAAAACGGGTTTCTACCATACCACCTGGCCACCCAGGGCCCTTAATGCAGATAAGAGAAAATAATAAAATCAGAACTTATTCCCTCAATTCGCAATCCTGGATTTTGACAATACCTTTATAACTAAAAAGTCATTGGTGTGATAAAAAATTTTAAAACTATTTTTTACTGGGATAACGCTAAATTTCGCTAAAAACTAGAAACTATTGTGTGTGTATATATATATATATATATATATATATATATATATATATAATACGGAAATTTTCTACATATAATTTATAGGCTTCTACGTTCTAAAATATTCATTTAATTATTAGATCCCCGGATTCCTTTACCATTAGTTTCAATATAGTACGCGTTTTTGTTTTCTTACAGTAACACATTAACATGCACAGAAACAAAGCACAGTGTCGGCAGACTTTTTTCTGAAATATATATGTTGGAAATCCATACTTTTTTTTTCTATCATATTTTTGCTTTTCTAATCGGTTAGGTGTGCTGAGATCGTCATTGCGTTTAAAAAATAATAATAGATGAAAATTAGAGAATTTCTTTAATACCTTGAAGAAACCATTCAAAACTATTCTATAATAGTAAAAAAAAATCAACAAAAAAAATCTGTAATAATTACAAAACATTGAAAAAATATTCTCTAATAGTAACAAAACGATCAAAAGATATTCTATAATAATAAAAAAAAATCAAAGAATATTTCACGCACACGTATGTATGCGTGCGTGCGTAATAGTGATAGAGAGTGATACTTTCTTATAGCTTCTTATTATTTTTGATTTCATGAATATAATTGGAATTTCAACATTTTTTCAAGATTTCTTTGTCCAAGCTATGGCGAGAGCAGAGCTTTGATTCATGTAAGAGAGCAGAAAAGACGTGAAAGAGAGTAAATTAAAGGAGTTCAATTTTGTATAATTTTAGAAGCGCATATTTCATCTTTTTAATCCCGTGTCAAAATTTATAATCATTCGAATTACTTGTCAAAATTAATTGATTAATAATGTGATAAATATATTCTTTGTGGCATTTTTTACTGCAAATGTTAATAGATAATTTTGCCAAAGATTTTGAGATCCCATAATTATATGTAATCCTCAGCTTGATAGCTTTTAATTGGTCTTAACAGATTCAATTGCGTATTATACTCGAAGCTTATCAGCAATATATTATAATGGAACTTAGAAAAGAAATCAATTGTTCTTTGTTAAACTGCCTCATTCTTATCACTTATGGAGAGGTTTGTAAAATAAAATGACGATTGTGACATTCAGACTTTTCAATAAATTTAAAGTATAATAAATAAGCCAGAAAAATTTTGTAGGAAAATGAAAGAGCATATTATAATTATTATAACATATTATTATTAATCAATATGAATACAAAACTGTACATTATATTTTATGCATATACCGTTTTCCATTTTATTACTTCTAGTAATTTTCATTCTTAGTTTGCAAACTAAGAAATGTGCACCAATTTTATCTCATTTTTTTTATCATTATTCTTTTAGAATAATACATTGATGCCCAATCAGTGATTACGCTTACCCTATTCTTTTATTTGAAATGCAAACTATATATACATTCATAAATATGTAAGAATACTTTCATTTTAGGAAACATGCAGACATTGTAGAAACATTAAAATATCCTCTGTCGATTCTCAATCCATATCACAAGATAATTGCAACTCTAAAACTCTTTTAAAAGATACTAAAGTCCATTCAGATCCAGCAGTTTAAAAGTTCCCCAACACTATATTAATATCATCCAAAACGGCAAAATTTTTCCTAAAACAAAGGAAGAAAAGAATTCTTTGGTAAGGAATTTCCTCTTCCAGGATTGTTTCGCATTTAATTAAATAATTTTCGCATTTCTGGAATATTTCCTCGCATCGTATTGTTGACTGATCCATTAAAAGTCACAGAGGCACAATCAATGAATGGATCCTAACAATGAAAATAATTTTCCGACAATCGAAGGGATGTAAAAAAATGACGCAAACCAACTCTTCACGGAACAATCAGTTGTTTTTCTTGGCCATCCATTAGTATGAAGCTGCATTGTAGCTTGAATTAAGCTACGGGTAATTTGTACGGCCGACTAAATTCTTTGTTTAAGCTTCGTTGTGCCCCTTCCGGCTCATTTCTCTACAAATGTTCCTTTTCCAATTTGCCGCTTGTCTTTCATTTACAATTACGTTTTATTGGAGCGTGACTTTTATTTCTTAAGATCTTTTAAGCTTGCGACTTTGAACTTCAAAAGTTTGCGTCTTCCCATTCTTACAGATTACGGCGGGCATTGGCAAATCTTTCTTAAGCATTGGATGCGCCACGTAGCCGTGTCGAAGTTAAATGATTGAGTTCTTTATTGTTAGGGTTGATTGCAGGTCAGTGACATTCTTATTGAACCTCAGATAAAAATTAAAAACCTCGCCGAGATTTTTCCCCTCTCGTTTTTTCCATTACCCTTTTCGACTTTCTATCCTTTTTTAATAAATAAAAAAGTAAATTGTGCAAACTAATGATAAGTTGGGACTCTCATTTTATTAAACTTTTTTTTATTAACTCACTTTCTACTCTCTCTGCTTATCTATTTTTGTAATGGATTTTAAATTAACTTCTTGAACAGCTGGAGACTTGAATCTTAAACGTAATTCAGAACTAAATGGTAATGCAATATTAACTCGCTTTCTTGGCTCTACTTATCTTTCTGTTGGGTACAAATTTTGCAATCGATTAAAATTTTTCACTGCAGACAGATAGCGCCAATACTAAAACACTGACACAACGGTAAGTCAGTTTAAAATCGATTCCAAAATTTCTCGCCCATAAAACGGAAAAGTAAAAAATAACTATATAAATAAAATAAAAATAACTTGCCTCGTTCTTTAAAGCGAACTAAGGAAAATAAAATAATTATTTTAAATCTTATAAATTTGCAATCATACTTTTTGAGCAATTTATAAAGAGGCAATAAATATATAAATGGTTAGAAAATGTTTATACTTTTCTTCCGTTTTAAAGCAAGACATATTATTTCTTATGTAAACAACTATTTCATTAAATGATTTGAATGAAAAAAAACCAATTTGAAGGTCATCAGATCTCTCTTAATTCTAAACTGAAATAAGAAAAAAAAAAAAAATACCACGTGAATTTGCCACGTGGCTGAATCAACTCATTGCAATTCCGTCCTTTTGTTATTAAAGTTGGTTTTGGATGTGTGACATTTTCATTGACTCGCAAATCAAAATTAAATGTTTTTTCCAGGATTTGCATATTATTCGTATTATATCTTCAGGAAATGTTTCATCATTTACGTATATAGCATGATAAATGAAATAAAACAGCATAATAGTTATTATTTCCTCAGTTAATGAAATTAAATAATGATTAAATAAATTATTCTTCAAACACCAGTATTATTTTAAAATCAAAATAATGTTCATAAAAATGTTGTATATCATATAAAATTCTTAATAAAATAGTTTTGTTAAAATAATTCTAGTTCTATCGTATAAAAGAATAGGAAATATTGTCTATATTATGTAATATTCACACAAGTAACTTATTTATGGCATCCGCATTTCTAAATTATGCGTTTTTTGTTTAAATTTTTTTATTTAAAAGAGCATTTTGCTAGTTATAACGTGAAGTAAAAAGACTTCATTATAGTAAACTAATTAGGTGATGGTGGAAGTATTTTACATGTTATCATGAAAAAAAAATCAAGCACAAATTTTTACTACTTTAAAAAACAAAACGCACTGAAATAAAGACATTAAATAAAATGTTTCGCCGGGCAAGAATTTTCTTATCGATAGATTTAAAACAAAGACACGAAAATGAGTTAGTTAAATAATGGCAAAATCATTAATCTTTTCCGTCTGAGGCGACAGAGATTAGAATAGCTATTAGTAGA
The DNA here is from genome assembly GCA_026543865.1 of Argiope aurantia. Taxonomy (NCBI): domain Eukaryota; kingdom Metazoa; phylum Arthropoda; class Arachnida; order Araneae; family Araneidae; genus Argiope; species Argiope aurantia. Next base: position 59,766 of record JAPMOR010014727.1, on the reverse strand, counting down.
GATAACAAATGCTTCCTCCACGGCAGCGTAGAGTTAAATGCCGCAGAAGGACTCACCATTTCTTCTTTGCAGTCATTAGATAAAGAAACAGTTATTTAGTTCTCATTACACTGTACTGGGTAAAGGCAGAAGACTGATACAGTGTAAAGATTTTATAAACTTCGCAAAAAAATTGCAGTTAATGAACTGATAAAAAATGAAGAGTTAGTAAAAAGTTTATCATTATTTATATTAAAAATATGGCGTTTTAATCTCGAAGGAAAACTTAAAAATCATTACACCAGTTAGTGTAATTACGTATGAGGTTTAATGTATACTTATAGAAGAACTTTTATCACCATGTATCAAGAATAAATCAAATATTTATCCATCAGTTAAATAAGGAAAAAAAAACCCTAAAGTTTATATGTTTTTTTTTAATCTTGTAAACCGCTAGCGGTCTCTAATAATGAGAGTGGACTGGTAAAATCTCTTAATTTAAAACTGAATAAAAAATGCTCCATGAAAAGAAATTAAATTGCTATTTAAGGTAACCAGTATATTTATATGTTTTATCTAATTCATGTAGGCAGCAAAACTTTCTCTTTTTTGTTCATTCTTTTTAACTCATGATAACTTATTTTTGTAATAAACTTTTCGGTAGTTTATGCTTGACTTAAAAATATGTTTCAGAAAAAGTGAAAACTTTATTTTTTTTTAAATATATATAATAAATGTTGCAGGGTTAAAGTAGTATTTAGCTCTACTTATTTTGTTTTTCATTTCTTTAACTATATCATTAAAAATCAAACTATTATTTATTTGATGAGTTATTTCAATTTCGTTGCAAAAGTTCTTTTCATGTTGAAAATATTTTTTTGTATTTTCCACCAAATTAGTTATTATAAGCATTTTCATTTTTGGCAGTCATTATGCATTTCCAAATTTGTGATTTTTGATTTGCAAATTGTTAGTTTAATTTCTGCCATGTAGAATATTTTATAGAGAATTACTGTTAGAATTAGAGAGAACTATTCAATTTAGAAAATTATAAATCACTTCTTTTCCAACTCTGTAAATGCTCCAAATTAAGCATTAAGTTCCAATGTTATTTTTTGAGTGATATTAGATCAATAAATTTATGTAAATTAGTAATTAATTTAATAAAACATTTACTAAATAAGGTATTTATGGATATCATGCTAAATGATTTATATATTTTATATAATAAAAAATTAAGTTTTTTTAAATTTATGTTTAAAATTATTTCTAAACTTTAACCAGTTACATTATACAGATCGAAATGAGTTCAACATTGCATAATAAAGTGCTTAGAAATCTGAAATAAGTTTCAGGGAATAGCAAAGAGGAATTTTTATTTAATATTATATTAAATAAAAACGAGTAATAAGATTTAAATCGTACCATATCACCAAGCACAAAAGTCTATTGAAAAAACTTTTAGTTCAAACCAAATGGCCATTATAATATATGGGCAATAGTAACTATAAATTATATTAGGGTTTTTTTTTAACATTATATATCATTTTACATGAGATCAATGATAGAATAACAATATCCAACGGTTGATTTAGTGTGAAAAATTTTTTATACCTTCTAGTATCAACAGTCTAACCCTATTAAGTATCAATAATTGTTTACAAAACAGTTGAACCGCTTGACCGCTGTAAGGGTTAATACCGATGACTTAATTTCTAAAATTGTTTTCTTCCCAAAAGTGTTTTTACCCCAGATGAATTCTCTAAAAATTACTTTTCAATTTTATCAATTTCATTTTTGCATATTTTTCTGCCTATAATAATGTAACTTGATTTAATACACAATCTGTAGCAATGTTTTAAAGGAAGAAATTCAAACTCAGTGAAAAAAAATTCTAGCTTATGTTTTAGTTAGAGTGCTTTCGCTGATGTTAAAATTAAGATTTATAAAAAATGATTCCTTTGGACATTAGCAGTGAAATAGAATTTACGCTTTCGCTTTTATTTCTTAGCATATTTGTCTTTTAATTATCACTGACATAAATTTCTAAATTATTACTTGAATTTCTAAATTCACAATTTTCAAGAATTCGAAATTTTATGAATATGCATTCCACATAAATTGCTTATATGGTTCAAAAGGTCAATAATCTGGGCGAACTGCTTAGTCTCCAAAGGGATTAGTATAGGAATAAGAACATAGGAGCCAAAGAAAGAAATATATGGAAATATATTAAAAGAAATAAAAAAATAATGCAAAAATTTTGAAATAATCTGGTTTCTGTTTTTAAAAAATAATGAAATCAACAGTGCTGAATACACATTCGCGCTTTGAAATATTATATAATCAGTTGAAATATAAAAAAAAGACCAGTTGAGATTCAGACTTAATTGTAGCTTTGCAAAACCTGTTAGTACTATTTTCTGTACGTGGCAACTGAAATTTTCCTATGTTCTCGGGACGTTACTTCAATTTCCTGTATTAAATCTGATTTCAAAGTTAATTTCCATCATTATATATGCAAACAGTGCAATACTATTTTTTTTCAATCCCTCCATTTATTTTCATACTGTAACTAAAAATTAGTTAGACTTGTACATCTTCATTAGTAATAATTTGGGTTAGATTAATTCTTTAATTAACTATTATTATTAATAATACAACCATTATTTAATTTACTATTTATTACGTAATACAATTTAATTAATTACTTAAACAAAAACATTCAGACAGAACAATTTTCAGGCGAATTAGAACATTTTCTACCATTTAGTGAAATGTTAACGAATGAAATGAAAAATTTCAGTCCTTCACAAATAGCAATCAAAATGAATTAATCATTAAATATTCACAAGATTATTGTGCAAGATATTTTTAATTCCTGATGCGAGCCTTCAGATATAATATAATTTATCTTGGTAAGCACAGATTGACATGTAGTTGGTAATTCTAACCGATTTAAAGTTTTATATTTAAGGAGGTCTTCATCGGGTTTATCTAATTCTAATAAATACTCATTTTTTCTTTTAAATGATATGCGAAGCATTATCCATAACACTAGTTTCATACAAAGAATCAAAGTTCCATACGAAGTTTTGCTGAAAGTAGAAATATTGATAAATGGAACAAAAGAAATGCTTATTTATTTCTTCAGTATTATGTCAGCAGCTTCAACTTGCATTATGTCTATTCCATTCTGTAAATCTAATAGCTATTTTATTTCATTTCATTTTCATTGTTATGCTAATCTTATGTTTCGCCGTATCACAAGGTTAAATCAAATATCATACCTTTCACCTCTTAACTTGAATACAAGATCATTTGTAAATCTTTAAGGATATACTCTATCATTATTTAAAGTCTATATCATAAGTTTAAAAGCACGCTGCAAAAATCCTATCATATAATTAATTATATTATTATGACCTTTTCCATATTTCTTTTCCAAATTTTCTCATAAAAAATAACATAGAATGAAAACTTTCACAAAATTCGCGTCATAAAGAACCCCGAAGATTCCATGGTTAATCTTTTGTTTAAAAAAAAACTGAAAACAAAATCATCTCCTTATTTCTTGAATATTTTCTCTGTCAAAATTCAAATACTAAACGCCATAAAATGACTCAATCCAACGCTTTAAAATTGGTAATTGTGGTTGTAATAGTGAAGATATTGAATTAAACTGAAATAAAACAAAGCAAACACATTTATTTCCAAGTATAAAAATTATGATTAACGCTGGGTTCTTTCCCTTTAATAATATTCTTTGCATTCATAAGAAAGCATTGCGGCAAAAAATAAATTACTTTATTCTCATGCATAAAAGTCAGAGCATTCAATTCATAAAACGTTTTCCACAACAATGGTATTTCTCCAGACTATCTTCAAATCAGCGAAGAAGTAGGAAAAAAACTATTTAAATACCGCCGTAATTGAATAATATTTACCCACTAAACTAAGGGTCGGGTTTTTTTCGCCAAGATTTTCATAAAGTTGTGTTTTCTATTCGTTATAGCTCTGACAAAGAAAAATAAGAAATTTTAATTAGTTCGGAGATAATTTATTCATTGTTCCTGTAATAAATGCGCATTGTCCTAATTAAACATAATAAACGCTTTTTTTCAATAATTTCCTTTCCGTAATAAAAAGTTGAAGCTGAAAAACTGTTCTTTGTCTGAAACTCAACATAATGATAAAGTCCAACATATCTTAAAGTAAAGAACAAAATGATTTAAATGAGCTTATACTTTAACGATATTTTTTCGTTGATGTTTTGAAATGAATGAATGAAAAGAGGAATTAATTATGTCTTCAATATTATGGTTGTCCGTTTAATTATCAGTACTATGAATTCAGTCTACAATTATGGTTTTATTTATATTCAAAAACACAATAAATAACAACGATTTTTGAATTCCATTTAATCATTGCGAAATTTAAAATAATATGTCAAAGGAACTTTTTAAAAAAATAATTTTAGAGGATTTAAGTTGCTGCTTTTTTTATCATTTGAATTTATGTTTTGAACTCAGAAAAAAAATGCATGCTTTTGTTAATTTCGAGTTTTGATTAGCGGTCAAATGTCTAGTATGCTCTTAACTTTTGTAAATCTCTTTATAGTTCACATGTAAAAATAATAGCCTTCATTAATGAAGGTGAGTTTTGTGTAATCTTTTGAGATATTTATGCGCATGTCTTCCATCAACATATTTTAAAAATGAATTAATTTAATAATGACATAAAAAAATATAATATCGAAAGAGTTTATATAGATAATACTTATTTTATAAGCCAATAATTTTTATATATTTTATGAAAACCATTAATAAATTTCTAGTACAATTCCTCCTTGTATTCTTGTGAAAAGTGTAGCATGATATGCAGTGCAAATTGGAAAGAAAAAATTTCACTGTGCTTTTTGTACACAGTTACAAAATTTTTACTAATGATTGTAGGTAAGAAGTAATTTTGAATTTGCAATTTCTAAGAATTCTTGATATGAATGAATTCAATAAGTAGATTCCATAGTAAAATTAAGAAGATATATTTTAATTTGTTTAGGTAAATTTGAATTGGCATTGTTTATTACTTTTTTATTTGAATGCCTTTTACATAAAATTTTTAATAATTCGACACAACATGATAATTCTAATATTGCAAATAAAATATAGAACCAATAAATGAAATATTCTGAAATTAGTGTTATATATTAGTGAACGAAATATTTCTTTTTTATTTACTTCATTGACTCTATAAATAACTGCATCTTGATGCAAATCCCTGTTTGTTTTCGCCTCTAATATAAAAATCTCTATTTCTTTTTATAATGACAGTATTCCTTGTCTATAAAATCAATCCAAATACAATTCTTTTTAAAAGTAATCATGTTCTTTTCGAATATTTCTTCCACAGACTATAACACTATGTAATGGTGTGAGAGTGAAAATACTTCCTATAAATTTTAAACTGAAGTTTTTCATTTTTGTTCACCTTTAACTCTCTAAACTAACTCCACGAAACAAGTCGTGTCCTTTTGACGACTCAGCACCAAACGAAGCCCAATGTCTTTTGGAGAAACTGCAAAACTCACGAATCACGGACTTCATGAAAAAAAAAGGGAGACCGAGGAGGAATAAAGGGGTCCGAGGGAGAAAAATACATAAAAGTCTTTGACAGTTACTCCGGGACATGACATGAAAAGAGCTCCTTTTTCGCTTTCTCAAAGGTTTATTCCAAGTCGGGCTCCAAGCAAGAAAAGACGTCATTCTCAATATCTGTCAGCCCCAAAGTAGTTTTCAGCTTTGTGCTGGAAACTCGCAAGATGAGCGATGCTTCAGTTCACGTACAAGATGTGGATTTGGCGATCTTCTTTTTCTACTTTTTTTCTTTGCTTTATTTCATTCATTTGTCATGCTTTTCATATTCGCGTGCATTCCTCAACTGTATGTCAATGCTCAGAAGTTCAGATGCGATGTCTATTGCATCAAAAAATGCACGAAAAATAATGATGCATCTTTCATGACTTGAATATCGAAGTAGACATATAGACTCTTGATTGAAATGCCTATTAAATGAGCAGTGATGATAATATATGATAGGATGTCAACGAAGATATTTCGTTTCAGAGATGCTTGAACTAAATGCATAGTTTCATTTGCCAACGATTGTTGTCATTTTTTGTACAAAATTTAAATGTTAGAGTGAAAAACATCTGAATTAAATGCCGCTATTTTCTTTTCTCAGATGTGTGGTATAATGGTGTTAATTTTTTTTTTTTTTTACTGAATATATTTTGCACTATCCCTTTTATTTATAAAACTATCTCAAGCTTTTTCCATGTTTTCTTCTTGCTTTATCAAATAGGTGAGAAACGAATACAATCATAATGAAACAATACAACAAATATTACACATTTTTATGATTCAGTTCAAGAAATGTAGATCTAAGCATAGATTCAAAAATAGCATAATGCTAATCCCATTCACTGGTTTCTGGTATTTTTAAATTTGAACATTATAGAAGAATAGTAATTTTCAAACTTGGAAACTTTTAAAATTTTGGATAAGTGCTACTCTTCTTAAAGTTTTCTTATCTATTTTACTCTTAATATTGAAGCAAATATATTTACTGATAATAGACGTCTGTTTTTGAGTTCCCTATAGTCTTTGCAAATATCAAATGCAAGATGCTAAGCATTACAGAATTTTAACATAAAATCTTCAGCATATATGCTTTTATTTCACTAGTTATAAATTGTCCTTTTCTCCAGTACATTGCAACAACATAATAATAATAACCGTTATTTGACTATTTCATTAAGAATGTAAACTTATACAAATGCCTAAATATGCATTAATCTTACTACCGAAAACAATCAGATTATCTTAACCTGCTAACGTATTTTATTCTTTTGCAAAAGGAAGAAACCATTGTGTAGTACAAGGAGTTAAAGTATAGTTAAAATTATCTAAATACTTCTTATCATATATTAATACGTAATGGATTCAATTATTTTAAGATATCTCATTCTGTCAAAATGTATAAAATAATAAGCATATTTTTAATATCAGATTATGAATCAATAAATTATTTTTAGAATTTTATAATTTGAATGTAAAGCACAAACACACAGCTTTATTTTGATAGCTAAAATTATATAATATTCTTCTACTTATAAAAGAAATAAATACATAATTCCATATGTTAAAACAAAAATTCCTTTCATCATCTTTATTAAAAGAAATTTCTGTTCTCTTTAAACTCTCTGGCACATTTTCAATCCCTGATTGAAAACTTAATGAGCGTGAATCAATTTTTTAAAAAGATTTTACATTTTTAAAATTATTATAAATTTAAAATTATTAACATCATGTTCAATTCAATTAAAGCCATGCATTCCATTCTTTATAAATTTTGAAATCTTTTGCATTTTACAAAAAACCTTAGATAGCATTTTTATAGCCTGAAGCAAGATAAATTTCCTTCATTCATGCAACAGCAACTATCTTTAGAAAGTCATTCCTTTGTATGCATACATTCTATGTCAATCTTTCTCAAAGCTTCTACATGCATGTAGAAGACATCGCTTAAAGTGAATTTATCGCTTTTTTATACGGCGACACAAGTTTGACGATCAAAGAAAAGTTTCTTACATCCTTTTTATTTTTCCATCTTCCTCTTTCCTCCATTCTTCACTCGTTTCTCATCTGTATGTAAAGATAATCCTGCATTCGTTCTCTTTGAATGCATGTAAAATAACATTCGCTGGTTTAAAAAGGAAGGAAATGATCATTTTGAGGTTAAAGTTGAGGAATCAAATATCTTCTTGTATTACATGAAACCTGACTTCATGTATATTTATGGGGTTTCCATTTCTACTGAGCATATGGTATGTATTGATGAGAATAAAGATTTTTGGATTTGAAAATTAGTATTTTTTGATAAATCTATTGCATTAAAAGTTGCTTATATGTAGTCGAATATGTTTTAAAATATATTGCTGCTCATCTATTTCATGTGAGCTATTGGAGAATGTGGATAGAAAATTACGAACTTATTCTGAATTTTATATATTTTATAAAGTACTGTATTTAATTCGTTTTAATTTACCGTTATAATTTTTTTTAAATTTAGTTCTAATTTTCAGAACCGTAGATATTTAAAAGCTGAGTTTATAAAACCTATAATTAAATATACTTGAAATATAATTTTTTAAAAATTATTTTTAAAAGGAATACCAATTTAAAAGAAAGAACATATATTAGTTTGCCAATAAATACGAGAAGATCATTCTTTTCTTCATAAGACAAAATACTTTTTAATAAGTGCATAGATATTTTTGTAATCTAATTGAGAATATAATGAATTTTATTCTGAATTTCTGAATATTTAATTCAATTCTCAGTTTTTAGCCTTAAAGACAAAAAATGAAAAATACTTTTTTGAAATGCATATATGAATACCTTCATTAGATAGCCGATCTTATTTTTATCTAGCGCACAATTTTAGGAAAGTTATAAAACTATTTAAGAGAAATTATTCCCTATTAATTTGTTTATTAATTATTAAACTTATCTTTAAACTTAGTATTTTTTAAATATTAAAGGAATATATATTTGTTCAGAAAACTTATTGGCTAATGAATTATTTAAAATACTGTTAGAAAATAAGTATCAAGCTATTTAATAAAAACGGATTACTGTAGACAAATGAGATGAATTGACAACAATTATTAATGACTTAATTTTTTTAAATTCATTTCATCCTTCATTCATCAGACGAATAGTAAGGAAAGATACTTCAACTAAGTTTTTCAATTTTTTCTTAAATTCAACAAACGTTACTTGAAAATGTCATATCTTATCTTCTAAAACTCATGAGTTGTCTTATCATTTACCATTCCAAAATTTCGAAGATTTTACAACCATTTAGTTTATTTATTTTACAATTGTGCGTACTTGGTAAAAAGGGACATCGTTAAAAAATTTATTTTTTCCAATGTCAACCTGAGAATAATATTTCAATTTATTTTTGTATTTTGTATATCCTGGATATTCCTTACAACATACATTGACTTATATGAGTTTAATAACAGTTAAGTCATAACAGAATAAATAGCATTGCAAGAATTAGAGAGACGAGAGTATTAAAGATTTTTTTCCTTTCCAATCCGCATCAGAAGTTTAATAAGTATGGTACCCATACAGGACATTACTTTTCCATCCCTTATTAATATTTTATTTCGAAGAATTGTATAAAGCTATTAGTAGTTTAGATCGATGGCACCTAAAAAAATTGTTCGCTGATATATCTATAGCCTCCTTGCCCAACCCCACCCGACCCGCCGGTCATTGAGCCACTGATCAGAATATCCTAAAAACTCAAATATAATTTCTGTTAAAAGTACAAAAAAATACTTTCCTAATTTTGAGGGATGTAAAGTTTTAAGGTAATACTTTTTTTAATTTTATTTGAATTCAATATTATATTTGCAATATTGGATGAAGACAATTCCCTGATTTATTTTCTAATTATTTTTTTTTGATAGTTTACTAACTCTATAGAATGAATGCGATGAAATTAAATAAAACAGATAAGAATTACAACAAATTATCTTTAGCGTGGAAACATTCTGGGAAATGCATATTAACGGAAAATTAAAATATCTGAAAACAAAACTGATTTTTAGAGAATACTTTTGTTATGCCTCAATTAAGATTAAAAGTATTGTAATTAGATATAATATCTGAAATCAATCTGATTTTTCTTTCTAAATTTTTCTTTTGGTTTTGGTTTTCATTGAATATTCAAAAATGCATGAATTTTTCTTTCTCCCTTTTATCTGTATGCAATGTAAAATATTTTCAATGTTTATGTAATGTGAAAATGTAATTAACTTTTTTGTCTCTCGTTGTAAAAAGCTGGAGAATAATTAGCCTCAAATCCGAGTTTTATTCGTTACCTCTTCATTTGACAAAAAGATAATTAAAAAAAACTTTTAAAAGTTCATTGCCAAACTCATGATAAGGAACTAGGCAAGACAATCTCCCCACAGAAAGGCAACAGATCGAAAAACATAATCCATTCAAAGCTTACATTTCGTTATGGAAGATATTTTTACTGAAATTTAAATGAACAGATATTTACTATAATCACTTAATTTTTACAAGAAACTGTAGCTTTAAATTGGAAAGTTAAATTAACAGAAATTAGATCCTGAGAAGAGTAAGATAGCCAGAACCCTGTATGACTCATAAATTCATATTGAAATTAAGTGATAAGAAAAAAATTAAGCATTTAAACAC
>JAPMOR010014727.1:0-37241 GCA_026543865.1 Argiope aurantia | reverse complement strand
GTGTGTGTGTGTGTGTGTGTGTGTGTGTGTGTGTGTGTGTGTGTGTGCGTGCGTGCGTGTGTGTTACGTAGTGTGTGTGCTAATGTAGCCCATGTTCGGAAAAATGTGGAAATTCAGTTTGCGGTAGATGCGGCAATTCAGTGTTAGTAAGTTTATATATATTTTCAGATGTATATGCATAAAATTTCTAAATAATATTTTATTATAGTCAAATATTGTGATTTAATATTTTCACATTGAGCATAAGGAAAATTTATTATATAATTTACAGGATCTTAATCATTTTGCGTACAATTTTTCATTCATGTGAATAAAGCTGAATCTATTTCTATTGTAGGGAAAGTACAAAATTATTTACTTCAGTGACAACAAAACCAAGATAAACTTCTCTAAATGAAAATATCTTGGTTTAATATAAACATTTTAATTTTCGTTTTCTCATATTCAGAATTTATTTATTTTGTATTAAGCTATGACAGAAGCTACTGTAAATTTCCCATGTTCAGAAAAATGTGGAAGTTCGATTAAATTTTAAGTAGATGCATTACTTTTGTAATAGACAATAGTCTTTCAATCCAAAGAGTAAAAAAGTAGAAATAAAAAAAGTTAATATCTAGAATACAACACTGTAGCTAATGTTCAGGATAATAAAGCAGAATTCATTTATCATCAAACTTTAATTTACACACAAGCTTCGCTTTGCTGCTTAGTAGAAAAACCGATTTCATCACAAAGAAAGTAAAAACATGAAAAACGACGGAAAAAAGCGCAAAAACCCGAAACAGTTTTCTAAAAAAAAAATACAAAGCAGTTTGCAAAGGAAATTAAATAAGCGTGACTGATATCACTTCATTATTTAGAAGAACTCATATTTCACAAAAAAGTAATACATTTATTACATGAATCAAAATTAGTTATTTGAAACTTTAGCATAAAGCAGTATAAAAATTAATAAACACAAACGCTGTACATATTTAAACACAGATGATTTTATTAAGCTGTAAAGAATAAAGATGTGAAGTACAGCAAATATTGTTGACTAATTTGTTTGAGAGTTATTCAGAGAATAATTCATTTTAATATATTTATATATGTTTTCTATATTATTTTGAATTATTCATATCAAAAATTTAGGAAAAAAAGTGAATCATTTATTTTCATGATTATTTTATTTTAAATTAACCAAGACTCAGTAAAATGACGTAAAATTTAAAGACGGATAATTATGTAGTTTTGTAGTTTATATCATGTCTTTTTCAACAAAAAGACATCTTCGATTTTATATTAAATATTGTTAAGTTTACATTACAAAAATTATTATCATCTTATCAATTTTGATTTACCTTGAAATGTGTTCTTAAAATTGATATTATACTTCCGCAACAAAAGTAAACACATATACTATTAGAAAATGAAAATATTTAAGTTTAGTTTTTTTAAAACCTTAAATATTTTGAAATTCAGAAGTATGTTGACATAAATTATTACTTACAGATTTTTTTAAAATAATAAATCTCTTCGTTGGTTTGAGAAAATTATACCAGTAGTAGTTAAATTTTTAGAAAGCAAAGCATGATTCTTCAGTCTTTCAAACATGATGAACGATGCTAAAATTATATATCATTATTCTAGGTCAACAATGCATACTACTATAGATGTCAAAAAAGATAATATATTTGAAGTAATTATAGAGAATTCGATAGCTTAACAGCTGTGATAAAATAACAAAGCCATAATTGATGCTCTACAGAGCAGGAAATCAACGCGCATGTAAGCAAAGAAAAGTAGGGTGAAATTTTCTGAAAAAAAAAGAAGACAAAAGTAAAGGCACAGAAATAAAGAAACCAAAGAAAAAAATTAATAGGACCAAAAATAAAGGAATTTGTTTTATCCTTCTACTTTCGAAAAGAAATCCTGAAAGAAATCAAAAGTTAGCAATTGCTTATACAGACAATTCCATTTCTTTTTCTTTTTTTTTCTTTTTTTTTTTTGTAGAATTGTTGAAAATAAGATATTTTTATCTCTTCCATCATAAAAAAATATCTTAATATTTTATTTCTTATTAATTTCAAGTTGCTTGTGCTTGATGGTCATTGTTTAAAATACATTTTTTTTACTATTAAAAATTTCAAATAAAAAAGTTTTTACCTTTGGCCATTTTGATGATTTTCAGTATTTTGAATAAACTCTTTAACAGTAAATTAGGAAAAAAAACGAAAGGCATTAGCTCTTGATTTTGTGTTTTAAAAAATCAATCATATTAATTTGAATTAAATGTATAAATATGAGTAACCAAAAAAATGTTTTTAACTCCTAAGTCAATAACTTCGCTTTTAGCATTCACTATCAGGCGAGTATAAAACTATTTTTTATTAAAGATATTAAACTGAATTTTTTCTTTGCAGATGCAACAAAAAGACATAATCGTTTTTATATTTCACTGGTTATATACAAATTTTCACATAATGTGCGTTTCCTGCTTTGCTATAAAGTACCAGATCGTAACAAAGTTAATTATTTTATCACAAATTCCCTATTTCCCCAATTTCTGCACTAGATGAATATCTTTTTGGCTATAGATTAGTCACGATTTCATTCTGAATACAATAATTAAACCTTTTACTTTTTTCATTGATTTTTGTAACTTGGATCGTTATAAATATTACACCTGTTGTTAGCATCCGTTTTTTTCAGTCAATATAAACATTATGACTATGAATAAATTATCGGTGATATTCAGTTAATATTTAACGTGTTTATTGTTTAAAATGTAAGTTTAAGAAAAATTAAAACGTATTAGGTATTATAGCGAAACACCCAGCATTTATCCAAATGATAATGGCTTAAGGATGTGAGAGTGCATTGCCAACCGGGCTTTTTTGTCGTCTTGGCCTAGGGGTATCACGGCTTCCTCGTGATCTGGGCATCACAGGTTCGAGTCCTAGTTCGGGCATGGTTATTCTCTATCATGTGTTCTATCTGTGAGGTGTGTGAAAGAGCCCTCCTGTAAAAAGGGGTTGTGCAAGCGAGTGTATGAATGTCATCTTCGTATGAGCTAGAAGTCAGACTTCTGTCCTCGGGTGCTCAGGGTCTTTACCCTTAGAAGCTACTTTACCCCCTTTCCATGGTAAAGAGGACACGACATCATCATCAGTAGAGTTTTGAAACCAGAGAATTTCTGTCCGAGTAAGTTAAACATTGCAAGTGTAGTTGAGCAAGCTTTGTGGGTAGGTTGAACGTGCTGTAATATGCATAACGATGAAAAGTTCGTTGGAAAAATGCACGTTTATCATTTTATAAATATCATAATCAAACCTGAAGATATTTTATCCAATTTTATTAAGGTGATCAGTATAAAAAATAACACAATCTTATAAATATTTATGTAATATTTTCTAGAGTCTAAATCTAAGATTTTCGTATGAATAACAAAAACATTACAATCTGAGAGATGATTTCACTCTGACAAACATTATATATAAAGAAATTATATACAATATGAGTCAATATTGTTTGCATTTGAAAGTACAAATATGTTGACCTAAATAAAACAAGCTTTTCCAATTTTAAGTAATATGCAAAAAATATAAATAAGCAATCGTGGTATACTAGTTTTGTGACAATGAATGGGTGGAAGGTGAAGAATAGGTATGACAGTTTCTTGAGTGCTTTTTGGTATTTTCTAAGCTTTAAATTAAAAGTAATTAAAACTGCATAAACGCGGCATTTGATTGAAAAATGAGATCACGATTACATTACAAGATAATAAATAATTACACCAAATAGTTTAAGCAAGTATATATTACCCTGATTATACAACTCAGATTATTTTATTTAAACACATGCATTCATATGATTTAAAAATTAAATCTGTTAAAGCCCCCTAATTACAAATAATTAATTGTATAGACCATTTTTATGTGAAGCAATGCCTATAAAATTATTCCTTTGTTAAATACATAATAATTTAGTAATTCATAAATACAGTTAAAATAATTAATTAATTTAACTGTGCTCTAATTTCATGCCTGAACAATTATTCAGCCACGGCCAGTTTACTAAGTATTCGAAATAGGTTACTGCCTAAAAGGCCAATAACTTTTCGGGGCCTTAATATTATGCTTTCCTTTATTTTTAAAATCCGCATAATCGACATTATTCAAATTGAGTTCATTTTCATTTATTTTAAAACATTATTCAATCCTAAATTCTAAAAAATTCTGGAAATCATGGTATTTTATGACCTTTAAAAGTTGTCTGATCTTGTTATTGAATATTGCTCAAATTGTTATACAGATTTTTTTTTTCACTATTTTGTTTAAAATAATTTTTAATACGCATTTTTTTGCATGTAGTAGATTGAGAATATTTTTTTGTAAAACGATTCGAAACTAAGCGTTTCTTTATTTCAAAACGCTATTATTAAGATGTACTAAATGAAATAATTTATATAAAAAATAAATTTTCAATAAAAAAATTAATTTTGAAAGAATTTATTCGCGAAAAAAAAGCCCCCAAGATTTACATTACCTTAAAAATCCGGCCTGGATGGAGCTGAGTATGATACTAAAACAATCTTATTAAATATATATTAAAAAAAAAGATTTAAAAAATAAGGCCAATAATCTAAATATTCTAAGCAATATTCTAAAAGTGAAAGCACTAATTTTATTTCCCATTGTAAACAATATTCATCATGTATAGAATTCACATTAAACCGATTTATCATACCTTCTTTTATGTTAAGTTTCTTAATACAAAATGTCTATATTTTTTCGTTTCTTGCAATCTTCAAAGAAAAGAGGGAAAAAATCAGTTTTCTTAAAATACAAGTAGTCAATCAATTTCTTTATGATTATCTGTTATGTTATGACTTACTTTCATTTTATGGGGTTTCCTAGTGAGTTTGAAACGCCTGTTGAATCTCGCGGTCTTTATTATCAGTGCGCTTGAGAAACCTGGTGTGTGCGTGTTTAGATAGAATTCATGAATCTCTCTATAAACGCTACGAGTTGACGTTAGTTCTATCGTACCATTCAACACTTCTTAAAGCCTGAAGTATCATCTAATAGACGCGACTTTATGTTAGGACAGAATTATCAATTAGGTAAAGTAACTAACCGTCCTAATGACCTCTGAAATTTCAATATAATTGTTACGATATTTTCTGAAAACATGATTTTAATATTTTCATTTAATTTACAAGGAAAGTGCTTTCGAATTATTTGTTACTTTAAATTTTTTTCAAAAATAAAAACCTCCATTATTATATAGCATTTAGATTGCTTTCTAGGATTTGCTATATTGTTTAGAATTGATTCTATTTTTGAATTCTATTTTTTATATTCGAAATATTGAAATCAAATCTTTTGAAAATTACATGTAATTGTAAATTTTCATATCATTTAATTTGAGTTACATAGTTTATCTGATATAATCTAGAACTTTGTATATTTTTTTTCTTTGCACATTTGAAACTAAACAGATTATTTGAACAAAAATAACTTATCTGAACTGTAAAAAAGTTCGCAAAGAGTTTTTGGTGGTATCTTGTGTACCAGTCACTTTAATATCATTCCATCGAATACCAATTATAAAAGCATGTGAAATTGTTTACATTTTTAAACACCAGCTAATGCTAATAGAAATGAAATATTAAATTAACAAACTATCTTCTACCATCAACATGTTTGCCAACAATAATTCTTGTGTAAATTTGAATTTAATCTCTTAATTTGATGATTATGATTACATCATCAAACCATGAAGTTTAGTTGTTGTCTATTTAGCTTTACAATTAAGTATTATATTTATTGTGCTCATATGACTTTCTAATGAGCAGAATCCCTCGACATCATTGCGTTTTTAAAAAAGTAAGCTTTGTAATCTGTTTTAAACTACACTTTATCTTTTGGCTTTCATCATTTAAATTTAGCAGATAATTTTTAGAATCATTTTTCTGTTTCTTTTACAGAAGAAGAATTAATGTTTTAATACTTATGAAGAAAAACAAAGTTGAATCTCATTTCAACATGAAGTATATTATTGAAAATTATGGAGAAAATAAAACCTTTTTTAAAAAATATCAAAAATTTAAGATGAAGGCAAAACGTTAAGTAAATTAATATCAAAATGGTCTAAGAATCAATATTAGACAATAATATTTTTTGGAAGTCATTGTGGAAAAATTTCAAATTTCGCCTGATTTTTAATCAATTCTTGGAGCGCATTTGAAGTTCTCAAAGTAACTCTGTGGTGGATTAGGTAACTCTAAATCAAATGGTTTTTCCTGTAAAACATAAAAAGATTCACACACAAAGACTTTGTGTAAACATTTAGGTACACATATATACACAAATGCTTTTATCTATACTTATAATAAAGCTCAATGTGTGTGTGTGTGTTTGTATGTTGGCGCTCTACAGGCCAGAACATTCAACCTACAGCTACCAAATTTGTCACGTGTATACCTTTGAGGCCGGGAATGTGCACCTGGGGGTTATTTTTTCGAATTTTTAACTAGAATTTTATTTATTTAAAAATTAAGCGAAATTTTGACGTATTTCTGCTATAACTTCCGAAAATATTGCCGCACAAAAAAGATATTTACATAAAGTTAAAGATCAAAAATTTATCTTTTAAATGATACTAATGGTTTAATCTTAAAATTAAATTTCTATTTTTAATGAATTTTTAAATAAATATTTTAACTATGTTTTTCAATAATTTTTTTCGTAAAAAATAAAAATTAAAATTAAGCACGTTTTGCATTCATGGGAAAAAATTGTCTTTTTTCAAAGTGTTGCCATCACATTGATTAAAGCTCCAATTAAAAATAAATTAAATCTTTTTGGAAATGAAATCTGCAAAAATATAATTTTCGGCACGTGTTTGTAGGAAATGAAAGAAATATGAAATATTATTTTTTCTAAAAAATAAATCCAAGAAAAATTATTTTATGATCTTTTACGCTCTCTATACAGGGTGTTTATTTAGTCCCGGACCCATTTTGATGTTTAATGACTCATAAAATAATGAAGATATAAACAAACTTATGGCATTTATTGATGGAATAACTCATATATTTTCCTTTTCAGGTTTGAATATTTTTACTTTTGTAAATATCGTCTGCGCGTGTGGTTAATTTCAGATAATTTCATTTTCCAGTCTAAATATCTGTACTTTTCTAAATATCGTCTGCTTATTAATTGCATTTTTCTCTCTTTTGTTTTTGGCAACTATTGAAATGTTATGTTTACTTTTGATGTGTTTGTTCTATGTAGTACTTTTGTATGTAATGTTTTATTCGAGCCGATATTAAGGAGAATGCATACACTACAAGAGTAAGCACAGATTTTATGGTGGTCATAGAGTTAATTTCCAATCAACTAAATCACTGACTTTTAAGAGTTAATTTCCAATCACTTAAACTGACTGATTTATGAAAATTTGAATATCACTATTCAATAAAAAAAGGATAATTTTAGATTTTCCATCGATCGTTTCAAAGAAAATACACCAATCAGCACGCAGGTTTCTCAAGATTAATTGGCCTAATATAATGAAAATATTGAGTTTTTCTAAATTTTTAACATTTTAAACTTCATAAATAAGTCTTAATTGATCGTGGAAAATAGAAACATTCATTCATTTATTTAAAATTTGGTGTGTCCAGAATATTTCTCAGAATATGATACCTTACTGCATTAAATTTAGACTTCATAATTTTTGAAATATATTTATAGGCCGGAACAAAATATTATTATTGATTTCATTTCAATCCTTTTAAAAGCAAAACTAAAAACTGAATTTTATGCTGAATCAGAAATTTTTGTTGAATTATTGTTTGAGATATTACATAAATGATGAAAAATATTTTGTAGTTAACATAAGACTTAAATATCGAATGATTCTGTTTGCAATACTCACATTCAATAATAATAATAATTAATAAATAACAATAATGATGATAAATAAAATAAAACGCTTGGTTTTTAAAAAAATATCTTAATATTAATTGCAATTTCATCATTTACATTTTAAATTAAAGTTGAAGTTTTGCCGGAAATGACAACAAATTAGCAAAACATATATAGTAAATTGTAAAAGTAATGACAACAAATTAGCAAAATATATATAGTAAATTGAACGAAACGATCTAAACAGTATAAGTTTGGTATGGCTATCAAAATTTGAAGATTAAAAATGTTTTGTTTGAGAATCTATTAAGAGACCAGTTACTTAAAATATTTAATTGAAAATTGTAGCGAGCGGTAATACTAGCGAACCGGCTGGTCGCCAAAGGCGGCTAGTAATTAATAAATAACAATAAAGATGATAAATAAAATAAAACGCTTGGTTTTATTAAAAAATATCTTAATATTAATTGCAATTTCATAATTTACATTTTAAATTAAAGTTGAAGTTTTGCCGGAAATGACAATAAAT
This sequence comes from Argiope aurantia, assembly GCA_026543865.1. Taxonomy (NCBI): domain Eukaryota; kingdom Metazoa; phylum Arthropoda; class Arachnida; order Araneae; family Araneidae; genus Argiope; species Argiope aurantia. The sequence goes on along the minus strand of JAPMOR010014727.1, from coordinate 28,793 downwards.
TAGCAAAATACATATAGTAAATTGAACGAAACGATCTAAACAGTATAAGTTTGGTATGACTATCAAAATTTGAAGATTAAAAATGTTTTGTTTGAGAATCCTTTAAGAGACCAATTACTTAAAATATTTAATTGAAAATTGTAGCCAGTGGTAATACTGGCGAACCGGCTGGTCGCCAAAGGCGGCTAGTTATTAATAAAGGTGATAAAATTTTGACTTAATCATTATAGGATATAATTTTCATTCTAAACTAAGTCGTGAAGTATGAAGACTTATACTAGGTGATTGCATTTTAATCAGCTACATCTATTGGTATACATGTGAAGTATTTATATAAACTACAATTATTTTGGGTTTTATTAATTTACAATTACTTTACTGTTATCATTTTGAAAGTTTTCTATTTAGTATTATTTAGTTATTCAGTGTATAAATACCCCAATCATATGACGCTTTAAATTATACTTCTGACATTCATTGTATTTTTTTTTTAATTTAAAGAAATTTGTTGCCGAAGCCAGTTAGACACTTTCAGAAACTTATGTGATGTTGCTCCATAATATCCCAACTGTCGGTTTTCTTTTCAAAGATTTAAGCGTGATGCTTTCGATATCAATAATAAAGAAAGGCTTGGAGGACCAAACAAATTTGAAGACAATCAACTGCAAGACTTATTGAACGAAAATGGGAAAAAAGTTGTAGAAAATGATGGAAAATATTTTGATTCATATAATATTGAGCCAATTTTTCTCAATAAATATCTTTTTAAAAGTCAAAAAATGATCAAAATACATGCAAGCATCTAATAAAGTGGAATCTGTTATTGTATAGGTTCCCCTATAGACCATTTGTGAACCATCCCCAACCTTCCGTTCCTTCGTTTCTTGGCCAGCACCACCACGGGAAACATTCGGTTTTCAGGGCACGTCTGGTGGTGTTCATGCTCCCGTGATCCGCAGTCACGATGCCGCCTTGGAAAGGGAGAAATACGGGAGCGTGCGTCAAAATCAATTATGGCGACCGTAAAAATCGGGTTTCTTTACAAAATCTCGGCCGGCCCCTTGCATTCCAACCATGCTCAGAATTAGTTTCTCCCAAACACATGAATGCAATAAAGTCTTCCCCCACCCCTTTTATTTTTGGGCTTCCTTCCCAAAAAGCGCGGTTGCCATTTCGGAGAAGAAGAATGGACCAGTCCCGCAGAGGGAAAAAGTTCTCCGCGCAAGATTGTCTTCTCCTGGCCGCTAATGAGTTCTCCTTTTACGAAAGAGGTTCAGTTTTCGCTGAATATCAATTATCGGAAGAGACACATCGAGGACGCACTATTTTATGGGAAGAGAGTTCCTTTTTTTTTATGCGTTTTCTTGCATTTTCTTGTTTAGTTCGATGCAGTTGCTGGATTTATTTGAATATAGTTTATGTGAGGCCAGGCAAGCGTGGAAATGAGTCCTACGGGAATTTAGCGAAAAGGCAAATCGTTAAGAAAGTTGCAATTGTGCAATAAATATTAATGATAATAAAATTTGTTTTGCTTTTTTTTTTTGCTTTATATTTAAGATGGTACGAATGTATTTTAGAAGAAATTTTAGACCGATATATTTACTACTGTATAAATTATATGTAAAAGCTTATGAGTAATCACTTACTGAAATTTAATTTTTTTGGTTTAAATATTTTTATTTTTGGTCTTAGATATCTTTATTTTATTTTACATTAATTTCCAATAGAAGCTTTAGAACAAATGCGTATAAATAAGTTTTCAGTTCCACCGACGACAACAGACCATCCTACAAATTCTATACACTATAATTTTTTACAATTTCCTCATGAATTCACTTTTGGATAATCTAGAGAAATATTTTTCAAAAGTGAATTCATAGAATATTTAGAATAGAAATTCTTCCCAAAATATTGTTGCAAGAATGATTAAATAACCGAGAATTATAATTCAAATAATCCAGAGTGGACAAATTTAAAAACAAACTACTTTGCGAATACTTTTAATGAGGAGGAAATGTTATAATCAGATTTTAGAATTACGCTGCGAATGTCAGGAAAAGTTATTCTTGAAGAAATGAAGAATACTGAAAGACGGTTGCCTTTTCCGGATAAGAAAAAAATTTGTAAAAATGTGATGTTTCCATATAGTGTTCTGCAAACTGTGTGATGCTAAAAATTTTCAAGATTCACTACCAAAATGAATATTGAGATTACCAGTTGTAAATCCAATACAACTGAGTTCGAAGATAAAAGGAACTCACCAAGAAAGAGATTTTCCAACTTAGTGATTTTAATTAACTAAAAATTAATTGAAATTTGATTCCGTTTTGGCACATATTATAGCACAAAAATGTTTAACACCATTGTTTTATTTTTTATTTTTAAAAAAACCTAATGTTCTGCCCTAAAGGTTTTATTTCTAATTATTTTGTTAGTTTTAATGATATTTTCCAATTTTTTTAATAAAATAGCCGAAGCAAGATATTTTTTCCCGTAAATCCGCCATTTAAATTCTCACTCCTCTACTTGAATGCGAATTTCTTTTCTAGTTTAAGTTTTAATTCAGAATATCATTAAATTTGCATTTGATAAACATCTAAATAACAATACATGTGTGCTTTCTTTTGTTTCAAATATAAAGCAAGTTTTTTATATTTTGTATTATGAAAAAGAAAAATATTTGAGAATAAATAATATTAACATTATCTTAAATTTCTTATGAAATAAAAGTTTGTGAAATCGTACTAATGATTAAGACTGGGGCGAAAGGTTCTTATATCTTTCTAATTTTCGTTGTTAACAATAAAGATAAATGCAAGTGTTTGTGTGTACACATGTATTTTGGCTTTCTACAGGACAGTTCAATTAGTCTAGTTGTTAAAAGTGACACATAAGTGACTTTGGAGGATGAATAAGTGCACTTCGGAGCAATTTTTAAAATTTGTAATTAGAATTATAATTAATTTAAAATTAACGTAAAAACAACTTTCACATTGTCTTAAGATTTAGATGCATCTTTTCCATGATAACATATTCTGCCGCATAATTTTTTTCTTAATTTTGAAATAATTTAAAGATATTTTAAGTATAATTTTATGCAATATGTTTCATTGTTGAAATGAAATTAAAATCGCTTTCCTTTGTTGTTACTAATACTTAATTCTCTATTTTTTTCCATTGTTTATGAGCAAGATATGAAAATTAGATTTCCTTTCTTTATACAATAAGCTTCAATGTAAAGTTTGCTTTTAATATTTTTAATTTTTTTTTCTCTATTTACAATTTAGTATTGATTTCAGAATTAATTAATGGAATTAAACAATTATTAAAGCATTTACATTTTAAACACTACTGCTCTTTCTTTTAATACAATTGGATATATAAAATTATAGACAGGAAATTAGGAAAATGTAAGTCTGAGTTATTGAAAATAGCTAAAATTATATTTGATTTAACAGTATTTTAATGTAAACAAATTAGTACATGTTTATGACTTTTAATTATGTTTTATATAGGAAGTCTTTAAGGCCAAATTATATATGTTGTTTAACTAAAATTTTTAGCAACTATTAATACTGATAAATCAATTGCCCGCCAACAGCCGCTTGTTTTTAAATTATAAGTACTTTTAAATGATTGTTAAGATCACGCAGCTTATAAAAAAATAGTTTGAAATGTAACTGGAGTTTCTGTGTGGATCTGGAATTTTTAGAATTATAATAAAGAATTTAAATTATTAGATAATTTTGCATATCTGAAATGGTGATTTACCAAGGATAAAACATGTTATGGCAAAATTACATGCGTATCCTCAGTTTGACAACCTTTTTTTAGAAGCTATACTGTTAGAATAGGAATTATTAGTTTTATTATATTAAACAACATTTATTTCGCTCTTGCTTTGTCATGTCATCAAAAATAATCTTCTTGCTACGAAACATTTGTTTATGATTAAGTATTTGAGCTCCTGGGAGAGTTCTTTCAGTTTTTGTAAGAGAGCTTAGACAAATATCTTATCCTATTAAATGCTTCCCTCCTCTAAATACAGAACTTCTGCCATTAACACTTTGCTATTAATAGTTTTGGTTTCATTACAAAAAAAACATATAAAATAATAATATTTTTAATATAATTAATCAGAATAATTGTAATAAAAATAAAAGTAAATAAATCAAGTTTCTATCCCTTTTGCGTAAACACCCTCTTTCAATATATATTCGTTTACTGATTATTGATTTTTGGAATTGTTCGATCCCTGAGTCGCACTCTGTTTTAATGCTTCACATCTTAGCATTAAAATGTATGATTATACGCGTGCAGAATTATGGGAATCTGCATTTTTACTACACGAACTCTTAAATCTGGGAATGATTGCATTTCCTTTAAATACCATGATGTACTTCCTTTCAAGTAAAATCAATCATTACCTTGTTGTTTCAAGTAAAGTGATTTCATCTTTACTCTTTGGGCGTAAACACCATCTTTTTTTAAACAAATGTAAAGCGTTATTATTGATATTTATTACTGATTTTTGATTTTGACATTGTCCTCTGGATCTCATTCTACACATTAATTCAAATCTTAATGTTGAACTGTATGATTTTAAGCTCATAGAATTATAAAATTCTATGCTTTTACTTAATAAGGCCTTAATCCTGTTAATTAATTCCTAACTCTTTAACACCATATCATATGTCTTTTCAAATAAATTCAGTTTCAATTCAACCCTGCAAGCTTTCCAATAAGTTATTTCTACTATCCTTATCGGATAAAAAGCAAATTTTCTCTAAATCATTCCCATATTTTCATTCTGCAATTCCCTGAATTTTTGGATGGTAACAAGAAAACAATCATGAATGTGATTCAGGAAGTGAAAACTGTTCTTCCAAGGGGAGGATTAAACCCTTCTTTAAAGTGAGAATCAATTTCAAATCAACCCTGCGGTGTTAAGCGGAACAAAATACACAGTGCCATCTTGATAAGTGGCTTTCATTTCGCTTCGCAACGGAACAATTCCGGATACGATTGTTTCTTCTCCCTTCTTTTCTTCATAATACCCTTAAAGCTCTTGTGAAAAAAAAAGAGGAAAACGAATTGGCGAAAAGAACTGCTAATTATCCAGCAAACAGCATTTCCAGGACGTACTGGTGCTTTCTTTTCTTTTTAATGCAATGCTATCTGCAGAAAGGGTGAATGAAGCTCAGTGAAGATGGAAAAAAAAGAAAAAAATTCTTATCATTAACGCTTCTGTTATAGAGCTTGTCTGAAAAGAATAAAAGAAAACAGTCTCGAAAATGAGTTGGAATTTGCGGAGAACAAAATGAGGAAAATCCTCCTGTGGTCTCGATAGTGATTTAAGTCAGAGATTCAATGGATTTTTCTGAACCATGTGGGCTGTGTATTAAGGTCAAATATATGTTGGTTCTTGTTGGCATGGCTTATCTGAAAAGACGATAGAACTAACTTCTCAATTCTTAATTCATTTTCATTACTTACATCAGTGTTGATTAACTTATTGCTACAGATAATCCAAAATCCATTCAATGGGTATATGGTGACAAGTCCGACAGGCTCAACTACGGATGAAGATTTTTCACTCAATTAAAACACAGCGGAAGCGCATGCAAGAATAGCATTAGTAACAAACATAGCTCACAAAGAAAAAAAAAATCGCTGTTAAACAGTTGCAACAGCACAGATATTCAGAGAGACTTCATTTAACTATTTGCTATATTTACCTGTAATCGAAATTTCATCAAATTTCTCGAACGTTACGGGGTTTTCACCTTTATCTCCACTTATATCTTTTTTTTTTTAATTTTATCAGCAGTGTCCATTTAGCATCCATTAGTTATTTGTAGAACTCTCATTTTTCCCCCATCAAAGCAACTTCACAGAGAAGGAATATTACAAATTTGTAGCAATAATTACTACTGGTGTACTTTTTCACTTTATAGAAACGTGGTTACCGAATGTTTATTTGAGATTTTATAAAAAGGGAAGACTATATTCAACTAGACATACCACGTACTTGAAATTAGTAGACTTTAAATTCCTTGTGATAGATCAGATATCTTTACATAATTCTTTTTTCCCTTTATTTCACGAAAACATATTCCCAAAAATATTTCTAAGGTATCTTGTGAATTGAAGAAGTTAGCAAGAATTTTTACTGGAAAAGAATTAAATCAATTGAAAATCAATAAACACAATAGTAAATCACGATGCACGATATATCAAAATATAGATTATATAACACATAGTACACTTTTTGAGGATTAATGAGTGCATAGGATTTCATGTAAAGTTTAGTTTGCTTGGAGATAAGACTTGTTTTGGAGAATTTATAAAGTTTTGATGGTGGTTTGCGTGATAGTCAAGAAATTATTCTAAGGCACGATTTGGGAAAAGGAGGCCTTCTTTATCATTGACTATCTTAAAAAAATTGCATAAAATTTCCTGTTTCGATAATGGGCAGTTCCCTTTTTTTATCATTAGACTATCTAAAAATTTTATAATATATTAAATGAGAATGAAAGTAATCATCGATTTATTATAAATAACAGAATATTCTATATGAAATGTTTCATATTTATAAATAATTTATTCAATATCAATGAGTATTTTGCACAAGTTCCAAACAAAATCACTTGTATCAATTAGTGTTGCAACTTTTTTCTGGAGAAGATTTCATGGATATCAGTATCCCTATACAAAATAAATAATTTAACAATTGTGTATTTTAAGAAAAATATTAATATTTCTAGCATATTTTTAAGTCAATTAGCCTTTTTTCTTTTAATTTCTACCCTTCAAAGGTTTGAAAACATGACAACACTTTAACAAGAAATAATTCTTTGTTTGGAGATTTTACGAAATAGAATTAAAAATGTAGTGAAGTGAAAGATCTAATTAGCATTGATTTTTACAGAAGATAATTTTTACTTCTTGTAAGCACGTTTCCTACTTTATTTAAGAGATCAGATATTAAATTTATAAATAGTACGTCTGAAATTGTAATGTTATCTCATACAAACAATACTTTTTTTATTAAAAATAGAACTTCGAAAGGAACATTCCTGTCTACCCAAAACGCTAATTGAATCAAGGTATTTCACTTCAAAACTATCTGATTAATATTGCCAATGGTTTTTTTTAAAGTTCCACATTAAAACGGTTTACAGTATTTTAAAATTACGTATTCTAGATTTCATTTTAGACTTTCAGGAGGTAAGAGATGGTCAAGAACGATGACCACGCACTAAATCCAGTTTGCGGCATAACAACAGGGGAGATTAGATGGCTCTGGCGCCATGAGCACAAAACCAGAATGTTTTTTAGTCACTATTTTAAAATAAATACTAGAAACAAAACGTTTCATACTTCAAGTACAACTTATCCTTAGTACTCTATTGGGCCTCTCGTTTCTGATATATTGATATGCATGAATTAATTTTCCAAAGATTAAACACATATTTTGTAATTAAATGCACATTTAAATATTATTTAAGTGACTTCAATACGTGTGTTTGTTATACTCACCCATACAACACAATTGATTTAAATCTCTGTAAGATTGAAAGTGAAAAAAGTTTTCATGTGATTGAGCATTCTCAAAAATGATTTATCACTTTAGATATTTTATACATGCAGCCCAAATTTGACTAAAAAAGTAAATTATGATATTTGCAAAGAATTTCATATAGAAAATGAAATGAAACATGTCAGAAATCAAATAAGCAATTTGCAAATCAAGTTGAGTTTTACAGATATATAAAGCAATATTTTTTATTATTGTTGATACTTTTTGTAAATCAAACGTTAATTCTATTAAAAAATATTTGATTATTTATAATTTCTGATCATTCCTTATCCAGCTGTATGTCATCAGACTTTGTAATATAAATATCCGTAAAATTCAATAAGTTATTATTTTGTTGTGGGAAATTTGTTTCTAGGCACCAAAAATCGATTTTGCAAGAAGTTGTTCCTTTTTTTTTGGGGGGGGGGGTCTGTTCTGTCCATAGAGGAGATAAAAATGCAAGTATAATTATTAAATTTTGTTGTGTCAGATTTCTGATCAGATTATTCTTTCATTAACTAAAGAGTGTTTTTCATTTATTGGGTTATTCGGAAAGTAATTTCGTTTTTTTTGTGTGTGTGTGTGGAAATGAAAGACAGTTTTAGTATAATAAACAAATGCTTTATTAAATTATATATTGGCCATTCTGGTCCAACACCTTTTGTCATCTTTCTGGTAGTAGCATAATTCCACGCTTATAAAATTCTTGGTCTTTGCTGCCAAAAAACGGATCGAGGTTGTTTTTGACCTCCTCATTTGAGGTGAAGGTTTTACCGTCTAAAAAATTTAGCGAACCAGTTCTGGCACTGGCGTACTGTCAACACACCTTCTCCATACACATCGGTCCATTTCTTTCTGGCTTGAACAGCATTTTTACCCTTTCTGTAGAAAAACTGTAAGATATGTCGAAAATGCTGCTTATCGCTCTCCATATTTAAAAGGGCACCAACCAAAAACTATTGCGTAGAATTAATTGGAATTTTTCACACATAAGCCTTGCTGTATGATCTCTCAAAGCATATAAAACTTATACGGCTTAAATGTGAAGTTGGGTGCAAAAAAATACAATTAAATCCTCTGTCGGGAAAAAACGAAATTACTTTCCAAACAACTCAATACTTCTTATTGAGTACTATCGATTTAAAGCCGGAGGTTTTATAATTATTTAAGTTTATATGAACTGTATGAAACTATTTGATGTAATATTCTCAGAAACTATTTTTACTAAAAAACAAAGCTAGCAACAATTAAAGAAAGAACCTAATTAATATTCTTAAACTCCATTAGCTAATAAATGAATTAAATTAAACAATTTTATTAAAATTAAGATTAAAATGAGAAATAATAGTTAAAATATGAATAAAATATTTTTAATAAAGAACTATTATGTTATATACATCAGTTGAAATTAATAAGCTCGTAATTTTTTTTAAATGGACATGGTTAAGATAGAAGAAAATTTTACTCATATTCTGTTCTCTGCCAGACACTTTTTTGAAATAATTCTTCCTTTTATACTGCAAATTTGAATTTATAAAAACCTTTCTTTTATTTAAAAACGGAAATTAAAAAATTCCTTGATGTTAATTAATGAGCTAAATTATTTTGAATCTAATTCATTAGTTTTTAGCAAAGAAGTAAACAAATGAAAAGTGTGTCTAGTCTGATTATTTAGCGGAAGTATTTTGTTTCCTATAGGAAAAAAAAATGATTTTAATAAAGCAAAATCTTTAATCAAAGATTATTTAATTTCCAAAAAAAGTGATTTACTCATCATTAAGAAGAGAAATTTCATCTTCACTAGTTGTTAATTATATAAATTTAAAAGTATTTAAGGATATTTTCTAGCTTTCTGCTAATAGTAAATTAGAAAAGATAAAGCTTCTAATAGTAATAAAGTAAAAAAAAAAGGTGAAAAATGGATAGACAAGAACAACAACTCCTGTCCAACTGACAAGATTATTGAACCTAGAACTACAATATTTCCTTTTATACAAATGTATTATTTAAGCAAACATTGTACAGTTAACAAAAGTTTTATTTCGAAGAAGTATGTGTATTTTTTAACTTTCTAGCTTTAAAAATGTTGTTTTCTTTCCAGTAATCACTTATAGAAAATTAAATTCACGAAAAAAAAAATCTTGTGTTTTAAAATTTAAGAAAACATCCTTAAATTAATCCAAATTTTAATGTATTGCAATTTTCTACTAAATAAAAATAAAAAGGTTCCAACGCATTTTATTAATAGCTTTATTGAAAGAATATCATAATAGTAATTATGATTTGATTTTATAATAGTATGTTTATTTGTTATAAAATTCAGATAATTCATATGGGTATTAACTTACAAAGTGTTTCTCACATTATTAAAAAACTTTCAGATGTATATAGATTTAATTATAATGACAATACATTCTGAAGTTTTGTAGCTAATTTTATAATTATTGCAATGAAAATTTATAATACTATAATATATTTATTATTATTATTACATATTATAATAATACTAAAATAAATTATACATATTTTTTTATTGAATGTTTTTTATAAATTCTGTATTTACAATTACTGCTGTTCTTTTTGTGACATAATTTGATACATAAAAAATATTAATGACTCTTTCATTTTACCTTCTTTCTGTTTTCTATTGAAATTTGTAGTGCATTATGAAATAATTGTTGCCAAGCAATAATTGCATTTTGATAGTAAAAACTCTTGCAGGGGATCATTATATTTATATTTCCTTTTATTCTTAGAAGTATGTTTCAATTATATTAATAGACTGATTGATTAATACATGTTAAATTTTAAATATTGTCCGAATTCTCAGACCCACAAAATTCTGAGGACTTCTGTACTTTCAATGTATCGAGTAAAGAGATTATAAATTAAAAAATTTAAGAGCTTCTACCAGAATTTGAATTTTTGAAGTACCCCGAAATGAATTAAAAATGTACAAAATATTTTAATTTAAGTAAAATACCAACATTATTTTGAAAGAACAAATTGATCACTAAAAGTAGCTAGTTTACAGTAAAGAAATTATTGTTGAAAAAACTCGCTAAAAAAGCAGTTTTGCAATATCTTTAATATTTTTTTTTTTCGAAAAATGTGTTAAAACAATTTAATTTTTTCCGAAAATTATTATTATTTTTAAAATGAATTTTTTTGTCGTTACATAAATAACAATTAATAACCATTTAGTTTACTTGAGAATCATCTTCATATAAAAGTAAATTATCAACCAACTATTATATCATAAAATGTCGGAGTTCTAGATTTCAAAAACAAACCGTTTAGAAATGTCAGATTGATTTTTTTTCTCCAAATATATTTCTAATTAAAATATTTTTTTATAAACGCAAATAATTTTTATAAATTGTAAATAAAGATTTTCTTTTAACTCATTTGTATTTCAGTATTTTTTCAGCATTTAAATTTTCCGTTCCCTATCAAATCGTAAATTTAAAAAAAATACACGTAAAGTATATTTACTTTCCTAACTCTTAAAAAGTTGATTACTCCTTTCACACAAACATGTAAATAATAATCAAAAATTGAATAATCATCAAATTTTACTCCAACTTTAATATTTATTTTCATTTATTGCAAAAATATAAATATATCTACGTGGTTAAAATCGGGGCATGTCAATTGAATAGGAAGAGGGTACGTGTAAGCTGTATTTTTTGGCATGCAATATAAATTTAATTTAAAAAATAGCAAATACAATTTAAAATTGCTTTAAAAATGACAATGGACACTTACGTGATAAAAATATTTAAGCAGCGCTATTTTAAGCTTCAGCTGTAGGACATAAAGAAACAAGTTTTATGTAATCATTTAAGATTTTAAAACCCGTAGCTCTCTTTTAATTTTCTTTTTATGTATTAATTTGGTATATTATTTACAAATGTTTCTTTCTTAAAAGAACTTTATACTGTAAAAGATAATTTTAATGCATATGTTTTGCTTTTTGGAGATGCTTCTAAAGCTCTAGAAACAGGAATTATATAACCAATGGCAATTTTATTACTCATATATTTTTACACACTAACATTCCTAAGTATTAATTGATTATAGCTTTTACAAACAATTCAATATTCTTTCACTAGTTATGTTGAAAGACAAAAGAAATTTATTATTGAGCTAAAAACAGCTAGTTCAAGCTTCTTCATATAATGTAATGCCTAAATTTCTAAAAAGAGCTTCTTTAAAAAAAATCATTTTCTTTAATCTTTTGGAGAGGCTTCTATAGCCCAAAACCTGTAAAAAAAAATATCGCACAATGAATTGCAATCTGACCACTCACAAATTTCCACACACAATCAATGCGAGGATTTCATTGATTATACCTTTTCCAAACTCAATTCAATACTCATCTACCCATCATGTGTAAATAATAATCAGCTGAAGAGCAAAAGAAATCTATTATTGAGACAAGAACCAACTAGTTCATGCTTCTCCAAACAGTGGAAACATCTAAGTATATCTTATGGTGCTCTCTTGACCCTGGATATAATCAGTTCCTCAAGGAGGAAGAATGGCTTTTCTTCTTCTAATTGTTGCCCATGAAAACAGTAGGAGAAAATCAGAAGAAAATATAAAAGGAAACAAAAAATACCGAAGCACAATAGAAACTCTCTTAAGCGTTTCCCACTGACTCAAACCACTAGATCCTTACAGATAGCTTTGACGACAACCAAAATAAAAAAAGAAGCGCTGAATACTGAGACTCTGGCTATTTTCTCCCTTTTTGTAGCCGAGTACATTCTTTTTCATTCTCATCTTCTTTGTTTCTTTACTATCCTAAGTAAATGGCTATGATTTTGTTGTTTCGTTTTCCTGGAGTTTTCTCTTTATTACAGCATTTTTTTTTTCTTCTTCTTTGTTCTTCTTCTTATATTATTTCCCTGCGTGTTTCATTGAAGGGGGCAAGAGGGTAGTGGGGCAACAATCGATGACTTTCTTCCCCATTCGCAAAACAATCTGGTAACGTAATGTATTTGTGATGACGAAAGACTGCTGCGGTTGGAGGCTCATTTCTTTAATGTAGCCAACACTGGCCCATACGGTGGAAAACAAGATCAAATGATGAAAACAACGGCTATTGCCGGATGGGGTCGTAATGGAAGACAAGGCAGCATGGAAAAAAAATCGAACACATTTCAGATCGTCTCCGTATTTGTCGAGTGCTCGAAATATTTTTTTTTCTGTTCCTTTTAATTCTTTCAAATGCTCCAGATGATTTTTTTTCTTTCAAATGCATGATTTTTTTTCTGTATTTGGAGAAGTACTTTATTCGTCGAAATCTTGCATTAATGGTATGCGTTTGCTTTGGAGTGGATGCCATTTCAGTAAAAGAGAAATAAATTTTCTTAAGCATGTGCAGCAATCAAAGTTGAAGGATTTTTTTCCAACGGAACGAAATTTATATCCCAAGTAGGTAGAAAATAAAGGTGAATGAATCGAAATGATAGTAACCATCTTTGTTTCCTGTTGTTTGATCGATTTCTGATGTCAGATCATTATATAATAACAGATAACAAAGGGATAGATAGGCGTTACCTTTAATATTTTTTTTGTCAAGGACTCATAAAAATGATATTTGCTTCATGTTCCTAACATTTCCCCCTTTGTTTATATCTGTTATTGATAATTCTTTAGGTTTTGTTATAAATATATTTTACGATATTTCGTATTTCTTATAAATCAAGTTAGGTGGAATTTATGAAAAATTGAAGTAACGAAGTTTCCCATCATAAAATAAGGAATTTCGTTACTTGAACTGTTTGTAGTAAGTGTTTTACTGTATGAAATTGAATTGTGCGATTTTAGACTGCTTGATGGCTGAAGTGTGATCAATTTTTTATTATTTGAAAAAATTTAAGAAAATTTATTGTTATCATTTAAATTATATTTATCTCATTTGTTATCAAATATTATTTTTGGTACAAGCTTATTTTCAAATAACAATTAATTTTAAAAAAATAATTTATTATTGTAATTAACAAATAAAACAGTTAGTGACTGAAAATATTAAAAAAAAGATTAAAATATTATATAATATGCCTTGAAAAAACAAAACCAATTAATTAACAAATTTAATAACAATTTACGAAATATCATTTCAGGATGCTTAAATGCACATTATGATTTTAGTACAAAAATGCTATGTTTAAAAAAATTGTCACAAGAAGGCTTTAAAGAAATAATTTTATATATTAAATTTATTGATAAATATAAGCGATAGCTAATTGAGATAATCGAATTTAAGATAACTAATTTTTTTTCTTTCCTTTATTATGCAAAGTAAATTTTCGTGCATGTTAGAGCAAGCTTTATATATTTTTTTTATTAAATTTAATATGTAAAAAAAACAATTATAAGCATAAAAAATATTTTCGAGAACGATTAGATATTACTGGTAATCGAAAACTAAAATTAAGCAACTTGTTGTGCTTTTAATTCTTTTAATTCCGCCTTAATTTGTGATTTCAAAATTTTAGGATTTTCTATGAAATTTTTGAAACAACTTTAATCAGAAGCGAAATTATGCTCTTAGTTGATTTCTTCTGTTAATATAAGATTAAAAAATAAAATAATAACAGATTTAGAGTTTTTTTAATAAAATAACCTCTTTGTAAATAAAAAGTTCAAAATTGAAATATATTTCATTACGTAACCGCAACTCTCTTATTTAAATTTCTAATATTATAAATAACACAATAAAGAAAAATCAATTAATCCTATAGGCAACTACTTATCAAATATTAAAAAAGTGAACTTATTATTAATAACATCTTTGTTAAAAGCCATAATTCAATTTTAATGTAGAAACTAAACCAGTAAAGTCGAAATTTAATAAGGACAGAAAGTCATTTATAACTTTAGTCCATTCAAAATCTATTATCACGAACAAGTTGTAAATATGAATCCTTGTAGTTAAACACCTTTATAAATATACTGCAAAATAATCCGTTACAGTCACATAATTCATTCAAAGATCTTACTTTTAATAGTCTCCTTATATCAAGAAAAGACAGCATTACCTAAAAGGAAAGAAAAATGCAAATTAGTTAAAAATTTCATTAAAGTTTCTTTGTTTATCTTTAACAGTCTCGACACTTTAAAAAGAGTTAAATGCAGAACAAAAGACAAAGAAGAAGCAAATTACTAGAACGAAAAATAATGCTTTAATTTCGTAGAACAAGCTTAATTTTCTTCTCTTGCATAATCTCTCACTCCTTTTTCATGCATATTTTAAATAGTTTAAGAATTTAAATTCAATGTTTCTAAAGATTTAAGGAGTGTTTTAATTGAAAGAATTATATTATCACTTATTTATGAGTGTAAAATATAAATAATTAAATTAACGAAAATAATTATATTAAAATAGAATTATTTTTAACCTATTCCTAATTATTTCTACATAAATGTTAATAAAAATTAACAAGTTAATTAATAAGCTTTTATAGTAAGTAAACATGAAATTAAAAGGTATTATTGTAATTAGAATTGAGTATCAAAATTTTTTTTAATTGAATCTAAGTAAGTATTCGTAAGTATTTCCTCGCAAGTAAAATATAAGGCTTAGAGTCCATTAGTTCTTTTTATAAAACATCATAAATATTTTTTTAGAATTTTCTACTTTTTATATACAAGTTAAGCTATCAAGTTAAAATAATGAATTTTCGTTTTACGTGAATTATAAACATTTTTATAATGCTTTAGCCAAAAATTGCATTTTTATGTGACTTAAATACTTTGTTAAATAATGAATAAAAGAGAATGTGGAAATCTATACAGTTTTCACATTTCCTTTAGTTAGTTTATATAATTTCACATAGTTTATATAATTTCAAAAGAGGAGTTTCCTTAAATTCCACTGAAATGATATTCATTATAGGAGCGTGAAGACAGACACAAAAGGAAGGGAAATGAAAGCGCCCCTGTTTTACAATTTAAATATAATAAAACAGCACTTTAACTTTAAAGTAAAGTTTGAATTTATGTGATTATGCAATAATTATTTCCGGAACGCGAACAAATTCAAATTATTACATGAATACAGAAACCCCATTTATTTATTTAAAAATGAATTGTAATCAGCTTTACAATTTGTATAAACATTTGTATTTGCTTAAATCATTTTACTATTTTGATACTATTTAATGATGTCTTATCATCGAGACTAATAAATGCTAATAATAATTTATGATTTTAGTAAATACTGATAACATTCTATGATGCCATTTAATGAGTGTCTTATCATATTAATGATGATAAATATTAATAAATATAATAAACATCATGATAAATATTAATAATAATCTATGATTTTAATTAAAATGTCATTTCACTACATAATTAATAACAATACTACATAATTAATAACATTTCACTACATAATAATCATCTAAGATAAGATGGGTAATACCGATCAAATCTTAAACGATTATTATCATAAATTGTAACAAACAGTTTGACAATAATTTAAAATTTTATTCATATATATATATTATATTCATATCATATTTATTCATATATAAAATTTTATTCATACCTTCTAATATTTAATACATATAAATAAAGTCTAAGCAATAAATTTCTTCATAAGAAATATGTGGCTATGCAACTAACATAATAAATGCCGAAATGTACGTAAAATTTAGGGAAAACTGCTAGGGAAGTCAATTTATAAAGAGAAACTAATTATCAAAGAATATTGAATTTGATGCTTCTGTTTCTGAGTTGCCTTTAATTGGGCATTTTAAATAAAGTTGAATATACAAATAAATTCAAGCTCTAACGCATGAAAGAAGAAAGCATTTTTTAATCTCAGGCCCCATAATAATGAGCATCCACTGCTTTAGGAAAAAAAAAAAAAGAAAGAAAGAAATACAAGTATTCCGAAAATGGTCAAATTTAATTATAACATAACTTTTAAGATTTTTTTGCTGAAAATTATTTGGATGCAAAATTAAAATTAATTATTTACATGCAACTCTTAATTTTTTTTTCGCAAAATGTTATAAATGTGAATTGTGCGTTATTCTTTGAGAACGGAAAATTTCCAATATATACAAATTGTATCTCATGTTTTACTTGATATTGTTTATTTCGCTATTTTACTTAGATCTGAAACCGAAATATTTTCTCAAATTTTTATATTTATTTGTTTGATTTAGAAAGCATAAAACTAAAGGAATGTTCTTAGTACAAAGGTTAATTAAATATTTTCTGATAAAACTGATCCAGTCCTTCAAATCTGTTATTACTTCAGTCTCGTCCTTTGAATCGCGAAAGACATTCACTAAAACCTGCCATCAATATCTTATTTCACATTTGAGCTATATTTAGCTCTGAACTATAATATCTACCAATGGTCAAATGTCCCCTTCCTTATCAAATCCTCTATCCAGGGAGGAAGCATTAAGCAAACAGATGGACAAAAATCTAAAACTTTTTATGTGATTCGGAACGATAACTCTAAGGGTCACCATAATGTCCACCGGAGAAGCCGTTACTGCGGCCCCGGGCAGGATTACATGCCCTTTTAGTCATCGGTTTCGCTAACACGGAACACCCAACGTCCCCTCTACTTTCTTTGCCCTTATCCGGTCCTTTTTTATCCTTCTTTTATTCTTAACCTCATAGCCCATGGCATGGTAGCTGGATAAGAGGGTAACCCGGGTAGGTTTGCCCCGACATAAGGGAGTGACAGCAAATCGATGGTCTTCTGTCTATACAACGAGAGATAGATCCGATGCCGTATTTGTTGTAGAAATAAAAGTGTTTGTGATGAAGATATATCTTATTAAAAGAAAGATTTTTGTGGGATAAGTTTTTTTATGCGAAGTGAGCGGACGAAAAAGAAAAAGATAAGGTTATCGAGTTAGAGATTGTGATACGGGTCGGAAAAGATCAATAGAGAGCAGTATTAGTATTTAGTACTGGCACAGAATAAATATATTTTCTTTTTATTGTTGGAGTATGGTAATAATTCTGAAATAAATTTCTGGCTCTTATCGTGCAAGAAAACTATGTAAAACTATGGTAAAATATAAAAAATACTCGAGGAAACAAAAGATTAAGTTAGTGTTAGAAAAGTATTTTATATTCAAGCCTAGTATTCAAGGACATTCTGTTTGTAAGAGAGATGATGCTAGTAAAATATTGAACAGAATTCAAAATATCCGAATTGTCAGTCATCAAATCTCTACTGAAAGAAGGTATTGAAGATTTTTCAAATGCATTTTTATTGAAGACAATAATATTTTTTTGAAATGAAAAAAAAAATCAATTTGAAATGAAAAAAAATATATAATTGAAATGCGGCATTTAGAAAAATATTAATTAGACAGTTTCATTTCAGAAAATTATAAAGCATTTAATGTGTTTCAGTTTGAATTTATGTCAAAAAATGGTTTGTAAAGTAAATTAAAAAATTAAATTTCTGTTACAACAATTATTTTCCTAAATGAAATCACGAAAAAACTGATAGGACGTATTACTTTGCTATAACAATCTTATAATGTAAAATATTTATTATAAAATCAAGGAAAAAATCGCATTGATTCGAACGTTCTATTACTCTCCAGAAAAGTGTATAAAATTGCCATTCTTTTTGATTTCCAGTAATTTATGCTTCATGGAATTGCTACATTTTCCTCATGCTTAAATTGGGTGTCCACGTTTGCGTAAGAAAGTAATTCAAACAATAATAATTACAGACATACTTATTTAAAAAATAAGTGTAAAAATGCAGAAATAAAAAAAATTTGGCGAATAATCTCAGAAATAATATATGATCTTCACCATTCTTACAGCTGTTAATTTTAAGAAAATAAGCATATATTTAGCTTTTTTTTTAATTTCAAATTAATAAAATGAGTCCAGCCTGTTAGAATTAGTAAAATTTCTAGTTCATTTCTGCAAGATTATGTTACATAAAATCTTCAAACCGAAATTTGTTAATGAGTATTATTGAAAATTAAGGTCTTTAAATGCCGAATAAATAGTTATTTATTAACTATATGTTGACTTATAAAACTTAATTTCAACATTAAAAGGTATAAAATATTCCTAAAATTAAAATAAAGCGAAAAGTTTCAATTATTTGAGATGATTTAATCATTTAATTTAATTTCATTTTATCTTTAAAGAGAAAAACATATTTTTAGACTGAAATTTCAATTATAAATTTTGAATCTCAAAATCAACGGGAATTATCCTCCTGAAGTTTTCTGACATATTTCTGATAAAAGTGCTATCTGCTTCTTCATCCCCTCATAATACTGAAAACTTTGGACAAAGCCGAGAACATAATGAGTGCTCAGATTTTTCTTTCCGTAGTCCCGCACATTAGAGTCTTGGGCTTCATAATAAATAACTATAATAAAGAAGGCCAACACTTGTGTATTGTTATCGCATATTCTTCTATATTCAATAGTTCTGAAATAGCCTATTAGCCTGCGATCTTCCGCGGATCTCACAGGGTAATTAATCGCTAGGGTTCAGTTAATACGTAAATTCAAAAAATCGAACATACATTTTGGGCGTTATTTTCATCTTTCCGATCAGTTGAACAAAAATTGGATACAAAAATGCAATTGTAATAAAAATATAATATAGAAAGTTTCGTTTATATCAGTAATTCTGCTTTTGAGTTATCATGTTTGCATGCATTTAAAAGTACAAATTCAAATGTGATTCTGACGTGTCTGATTCATACGATTCACAATTTGAAAAGGGTCTAAGCAGTGAAGGGCTAAAACTGTTCGTCAAATTTCACTAACCTAAGTTAATGCCCTTTTTTTTACCATGCCATGGTGGCCTCGTGGTAAGGCCTCGGCTTGTGGGCCGTAGGGTTTCAGGTACGAAACCCAATTCCACCGAAGAACCGTCGTGTATGGGAGCACGTTAAATCTGTACATGCCAAACGTCCTCCCGCTGGTGTGGTGTGGTGTGGAGAGGGAGGTGGCAGCTCAGGTGTCGTCCTTCTCATCTGACCGCGGTTCAAAATTACGAGGTCCGTCCCAAAATAGCCCTAGTGTTGCTTTACAACGGGAAGTTAATATAACTAAACTAGACTTTTTTTATTACGTTTACCTGCATGGCAAAGTAAGATCAACAAGTGGATGTTGTTCTAAATTTCACAGATATCTACACTTTAGATGCCAAATCTGTATACCAAATTTTATCCATCAAATTTTTTCCATTTTGTAGTTAACGTATTCATTTGAAGAAAAGAATTCATCTGAACGCATTTTTCATTCAAAATTTGATGGAAATTTTTTTTAAAAAATGTAAAGACCATTTACCAAATTTCATTCGTCACCTCAAAATGTTTTTGAATCATGGTGTTCACAAACAGACAGACATAATCCCAAAATTTTGCTTTGTCTCATATAGCAGGACAAACAGAATTCCTCTGAACTGATTTTTCATTCAAAATTTGATGAAAAATTTAAACGGTGTAAAAACCATATACAGAATTCCATTCGTCAGCTCAAAATGTTTTTCAATCACCGGATTCACATACAGACAGGCAAACATAATGCCAAAATACAGCTTCCTGAAATGTGGAGTTTCGTCAATAGCTCAAGTTCCAATTTTTTACAAGGATTTTGTGGTGAAAAGCTTATAAGCCAGTTAACAGCTACGCTAATTTTGTGGTGAAAAGCTTATAAGTCAGTTAAAAACTACGCTACACAAGCAATTTCTTTTGTATCGTGATCATGTTACTCGGCTGCGAACCACAAGGTCCCAGGTTCTATCCTCGCTGAATCCGTAATTTAAGATTAAATACTTCCTCTTTGTATATTTCGTTTAAAAGAAAGTAAAAAAAAAAATATTTGGAATAATTTATCATATTAAATACCTAACAGTTAGCATTTAAGCAAATGTCCAAAAAATTAAATATGATTTCCTCTGAATAATTAGCATCTGATAAATGTTATGATAATGTAGTTTCATAGTTTGCTTTGCAATAACGCCATCGAATATTATTTCACTATGTTCATTCCTTGCTGTGTAGAAATATTGACAAGTTTAAAAGGTATTTTTGATTATGTTTGTTACGTTGATAAATATCGTATCGAAAATGTGATTCCAACTTATAATAAGCAAATTATCTTCTGGGCCATACATTGTGTGAGCAATGTTAAAGTTGACTCATCTAAAAAAAATTTCAATCTCTGATCCTGATATTTAGAAATTAAAGAAAAAGCTTTCATAAATATTTTAATTTAGATTAATTTAATGCACTGTAGAATTGTTCAGTCTAACTTCATAATAAAGATTTTTTTAAATGTCTCTGTCAAAAGAATAGATTAGTTAATTTACAACCAATAAGTGGACACAAATTCTAATATCATTTTTCTTAATTAATTATTCAGTCAACTATGTTAACCTATAATCACCTATCGGTATCACAATTATTAATATTTTATTACATTCCACTGTATCAAATAAATGACAAGTTTTATCAATTCTAGATTAGTCTTCTTATAGCTTCGGCAAAACTTGTTGCTTATATGAAAAACGCATTATTCAGCAGTCCATGTCTTACATTCACACATTTCTACAATTTTTATTGGAAATATTAAGAAAAATAGATTCGCGTCTGAAAAATCTGGAAAAGCATCGATTTTTTGGTTGGTTTCTAGATTAGTTGATATCGAAAATGTGATTATAAAATCGAATAAAACGATTTACTTCCTGGAATAATGCATTTTATTAAAAATTGATTCAGAAAATTGCTCTGCAAAATATTTCCATTTAAATTTAGTTTTTCTTTCAATATGTTGAAGTAAGTTTTACTATAAATAATTAAAAATCAGAGCACACAAAAAAGTGATGCCATTTTAAATTTAGAGGGGGGGGGGTCCTTTTCCTTTCAGCTGAATTAAAATGTATTGAATTAAAATATTGTTTTCAGCATTTATGTTTTGAATGCTTCTTAATAATAAAAAAATTGAGAAATTAGTGTCATATTTATTATATTAAATATTAAAAGAGGCCATTTATTTTCAATTTTGACGAATTTTGTAATAAGCTCAATACCTTGAATGACTTTTAATTGAAACAAGATTCATAAAACGATAACATAATGGTGAACGTAAAAAAGGATATATGTAAAAAAGGAATGTAAAACAAAAAAGAGGTTTTTTTTTTTTTCCTTCTTTCAGCTTTCAAACAAATTGAATTAAAATATAATTTTCAATATTTATTTTCAGTATGATTCTTCATAATAAAAATTCAGGAATTAGAGTTATATTTATTATATTAAATATTAAAAGAGGCCATTTGAAAAAAAATTGACACAGTTTGTAATACCGAGGTCCATAGGAAGTCTTTCAATTGAAACACGATTCTTAAAACGATAACATAATAGCGAATGCAAAAAAAATATAAATGTAAAAAAATAGTTTGTGTTTTCCTTCTTTCAGGTGAATTCAAACGAATTGAATTAAAATATAATTTTCAATATTTATGTTTAATATGATTCTTCATAATAAAAGTTCAGGGATTAGAGTTATGTTTATTATATTAAATATTAAAAAAAAGCCTTTTTAATAAATGACAAAGTTTGTTATACCGTAATCCTTTGGAAGTTTTTCAATTGAAACAAGATTCATAAAACAATAACATAATGGCGAATGTAAAAAATTATTTTAAGAAAAAAAGATTAATACTATTTCAAAAAAAAATTGACATTCAAAAGATTTGTGATGAAATCTTTATGTCCAAATCATAAATAAATTAAAAAGAGTGAATTAGTGACTTTAAATTCTGAAAAGACTTCGCATTAAAGATATTAATAATGAACAGTCAAAAATGAAAGTAGTTATTATACATTAATGATAATGAAGTATCTTTTGTTTACTTTCCATTATATCTGTCGATTTTTAGAAATAATGTAACAATTGCGCATAGTAAAAAATGATGCAGTTGTTTGCTTGTAAATAGAATCAAGCACAAATCTTGCTTAATTATTCTTTAGAAATAAATTAACCTACTACTTTTATCATAAATATACAGTGTTTTCTCCAGTAATAAATTTTTCATAAGATAGAACACACTTCATAAGGAAAAATTAATGGAAAAAATATTGTTCTACAGTCATTGAAATTTAGTATTAATACATTTCTTTACATCACTAAGTAATTGCATTTGCTGTTTTTCTAGAAAAAAACACCACAATTTTTCATTACAGTTTTGTGTTATTTTCCCCCTTTAATAGCACTATTTCTCTAAAAATTGTTGCTTTGTTGCCACTTTTGTAATTCTTTTCCATTTTCTCTTAATGGTACATTACTGATATTTAAGCAATTTACATTTTGCATGTTGTGTTAAAAATGACATCCTCCCCCCCCAAAAAAAAAAATCATTCACTTCATATTACAATCACAGTTTATTAGAACAGTATAGGTAACTCGCACAAAAGAAACATCGCCACTCATTTCCCAAACTAACAGTTCTAACCTGACAAATATTATTACCCCGCGTTAAATAAATTATTCTCAGTTTTCACGTTCGCTGCAAGCCAGACTGATTTATTGTCTCCACTAAATAACAAAAACGGATCTTCAGTAAAAATAATAAGGAAAGATTTATGCGCTTTGCGGTCTCAAAGAGATTAATAGTCAAGCCGCCAAAACGAAGTCGAATCAACTCAAAGGCCGTTTGCTCTTGTTGTGCGTATCCCCTCAAAAGTTGTCGAGTACACCTCATGCGGTATAATTTACTCCTCCATAAATTAAGTCGCTATCTTCTACATTAATTGAAGGGGCGATTATGTTACGCTGCTTGTTGTACTCTTCCGCGCATTAATCACAGTTCAAGTGGTCTTGGCTGCTGCGCGGCAGAAAATAGTACACGCTTTGACTGCCATCTCTCTCTCTCCACATGGACGCTTTTAATAAGCATGAATTATGAAAATCTTTTAGGCGTTTGTGTATGTTTGAATAAAGGCCGGATTTGTTTTGATGACTTTAATGTTAGTTTGCCCGGAATCATTATCATCCATCAGAATAGACGGGTTGATTTCGATTTCAAAACTTATTTTAAAAACTGGAATATTATAATTGAATGAAATTGATTCTTGACAAGAATTATAGGTTATTTTTCGATACATTTTGAAATAATGTTCCAATTTTCCTTAAATGAAGCCTTTTCTGCATTTTGAGGATTAAAACGATACATAGAGTTAAAGAATTATCAACCAGGAATTTGGTTATTGCTTGTAGTTAAAGAATGCACTGTGATGAAACCAACAAGTTTTTTTTTAATTAAGTAAATATCCTGTTTGAAAAACAAGAACATTTAACTAGCAATAAGATAAATAAATAAAACAGGTAAAACATTAAAAATGGTCGTTTAACCTTTAAAAATTAACTCAGAGTTTTATTTTTAACTAGAAATAAAAATTAACTAGAGTATTTCATTTTCCCCATAATTCTGTCTTTAGTCCCATTATTTTAATTAATGGATGAATGCATAGGTAATTTTATAGCTTTTCTAAAATGTTTCCGAAAATATCAGATTATATGTATGTTTTTTCTAATTGAAATAAAACTTTCTGTCTTAATAAGATTTCATTTTATTCCTGTATATTTAATTCATACTTTTAATTTCTACCTACTAATTATTTATTTATTTAAATAAAGAAATTTAATTTCTAAAAGAATAAATTAATTTAGATTATGATTAATTAAATAAATATGAAACTTTTTATCATTTTTCGTACAAATAACTGATCTCATTTTTATTTATTTTTACGCAAATTTTTAATATATAGTTATTTTATTCTCTAATCCCAAAACACTAATAAATAAATGTAAGTAATTATTAAGTGATTAGCATGATTCTTTTTTGTAACAGTTTCATGGTGGAAATTAAAAAAAGAAAATTTTCAATATGAAATACATTATTGAAATCTTTAATGATATCTCAAAAAATTAACCAACATTATTAAAGCATTACCAACGTTATACTGAAAGGTATAATCATTAATAAGTAGCATATAATTTATTTCTTTTAATATAAAATTTAAGAGCTTTAGAATATTTTTGTAGCCACCAGGTGATTATAGAATTATTTAATAACAAATTATGTCACGATATCCTCACAAAAAAATTGAATGAAAGTAAATTTGTTCAGAAACTCTCTAATCGTTTTTTCTGCAGATATTTTAAATGCTTTTAACGACGTAAGGCACTCTTTGCAACTGCTGGAAATATTATCTTCTGTATTTTCGGTAGTGAATGAATTGTACTGTGATTTTTGAAATAAAAATGAGCTACTATAGGAAGAAAATTATACTTTTAACAGAAGAAACCAGTATTGACAAATACCTTATATTTTTTAGGAAGTTGAAATCAACAAGATTTTTTTTATAAATATCTTACTCTTGTGATGATGTTATTATCGTCCTTATTGCTTTTTTCAAATAACTTGTTGAAAATAAAATTGCATTAAGCAGTAATTGACTATCATAAATATTAAAGAAATGTGAAACAAAAAGTATACATGAAATTTTTCATAGCTTTTCCAAATGAATAAAACATGATTTTATATCGTTTTCATAAGAATTATTTAAATTTTATTATTTAAATACGACTCCGAATGTGGATGCTCAAAAATTATATTAGGTATCATAAAATCCGTCATAGAGCCATCTGTAATAATATAATCAATAAAAACAAAAATGGTTAAATGAAAAGTTAGAAGAAAGTTCTATGATGTTTCATTTTAAATGCTTGAAGCAATCACATTCTGAAGAGAGGTGAATTCCTCATGGGTTACAAAAACTATGTATTTTGGATTAATAAATGGAAATCAAAGCTTTTAAGATGTGCATGTAATTATAATTATTATATTATTTTACCAGAGTTTGATAGTAAAGATATCTTGCTTACAAAACACTGTATTTAATGGTTATATCTGTATGAAGAATACTTGCGAACAAGAATAAAAATACAAAGCTGCTTTTCAGAAGAATCTTTTAAAGCAACATCTCTGTGTATAGTAATCCCAAATACAATCGTACTAAAGAAAATAAAAAAAATCTTTCATATACAAAGTTCACACATATGCTCATACCATACATATAATACGATTATTTAGTATTTAAAAGTAAAAAGAAAAAAAAAGATTTATAAAGAACTCGTTAAATTTTGGTTAGCAATAATTTTTAGTTAATTTTCGAAGCTTTTTTTTTTTCTTTTGACCTACCGGATGGTTCAAAATATTTCATAAAGGAAGTCGTGAAATTCATTATCTCTTGAAAACGTATCGCGAGTAGAAAGTGTAAAAATTTCTGCTTTAAATTTTAAACTATTTGTAATTCACCTATACGTAATACAGTTAGAAATTTACATATCGATATACTGACAAACTAGTTGTTTCTGTATAGGCTTAATGTCAATATTTATTTGTAATACATTTTAAGATTCTATTTTTTTGTCAACCAACCAATTTCATTTAATGACTGCATTATTAAACTAAAAAGGGAAATATTTGCGATAAGTAAGATTCTGGATTGCTTATCCAGGATAAGTTGTGAGCTACGAGAATAAATCCTGATATCCAAGGGAATTTTCGAGAATGCACCATTTCTTAAAATGATTGTTCCTGTTCTATGAGTCACGCGATACCAAAGTCTGCATTTCTAAAATTACTACGTGAACTTGAATAGCTAAGAATGGATTCTTTGTATGTTATTTTCTTAAAATTCTGTTTTTTTTCTTCTATTCTATAGGTAATGACCAAACCATTTTAACTTAGACGAAAGTAATCTTTGAAACTTCTCACAAACGATCAATGTTTCTTCAGGACGTTATTTTTTGTATCTTCTTTTCTCAACAAAAAAATAATAATTCAGTGATTGTTAAAACAAATGTAAACTGTAGTTTTAAGTATTTTATCTGAAACTTTCTGGAGAATAGGATTATTTCTAGCTATCTTTCTAGGAAAGATTAAATCATATTTTATTATTTTAAATTATCTAAAAATCAAAGCTATTAAGTGAATTTATTCGACTATAAAAATGCTTTAATTTGAAATGCATTTGGATTTGAAATTTAAAATTAAAAAGTTACAAATTTAAGCTTTATATCTAGAATGTGAGAAGTTAAAGGAATTCTCATATTTAATATTTTCAAAATAATTTATAAATAATTTCTATGAAATAGATTTAATGAAATGGAACATAAACGTAGATAACCAAACCATCTACATGATGTACTATTTTTTAATTGAATGACTCCCTTAATGCCCCAGAAGAATAAGTATTTACACCTACATGCTAATTTTGAAATAACTATGATTGAAATGAATATGGTTATAAAATTATGATAAAAAATAAGATGCATTAACCTCAATTCGTACTGAAACATTTATTGCCGAAATAAAAGATGAGAAGCAAATATTCATTACAATAAGCAGCTCAAACTGCAAATGAAAAGAAAAAAAATCATGCTAATTCAATGAGCCAAAAATTATTGTTTATAGAATTATTGTTTTCTTTTTTATTTAACGTTCGAAAAATAAATAATATGCGAGGAAAAGATAAAAGATGGTTTGAGTTTTGCATTCAGAACTGATTGTTTTTAAAATTCAGTATAAATTGCAAATTTAACACTAAGATTTAATAAGACTAAATTTAAGACTAATAAAACTAAGATTTAGATTAAGATTAATTTAATAATCTCATAACAAAACTATTTGAGAATCCTTCAATATTCCGTGGTGAAGTAAAGGATTTATGTTTATCTTCTAATAATTCACTAAATTTGTATACAATAAATATTCTTTGAAAGAATAATAAATCTGGAAAGTATGGAATGTTTTTAAGCTAATAAAAATATTCTTCAGCTTCAACTTTAGATGTAATTCAATTGTAATTTCAACTGCAACTGTACTTTCCGTCTCTATTCGTAAATCTAGTTCTTAACCATCAGGCTACCCTGGATTTGATTAAAGTAAGGGGGAAATACTGTTGGAATTTTTTTAAATGTGTTTTAAGAAAATAAGATTTTATTTTTTGAAATCTTGGAAATTTTTTAGCGTTATTTTTTGTGATAAATAACACAAAAAATTAGAAAATACTCAGCAAATTGTATTTAAAATTTTATTAAAAAAATGATGCCGCATCGAAACACAATGTTACTTCTAAAGTGCAATCGTAAATTTTACTAGAGATTATCAATAGACAAATATAATTATACAAACAAATCGTTTAGAATATTTATCTTTAATCAGCTTAATGAGTTCGTCCTTATTTATAAATAAAACGTTTTAAATTTGGATCTTTTATATTAGCTTAAAGCTCGAAGAAAATCCTCATTTTGCAATTTTCCTACATAATGGCGATACTTATTTAATTCCCTATAAACTTAGATCATATTATAATTATGTAGTCATTATAATCTAGAATAATATAGCCTCTTTCATAACAGTATGGTAATTTTGATGATATAATTACAAGTTTTAAGTGAGTTATAAAATAAACTAATGTAGTTATGTCGATGCGAAGTTAATAATATTTTAAGAATTCATCCATGAAGTATATTTTACCCAAAAATGTTATTATGTTATTAATATCGCTATAAAATAGAGTATTTCCGGAAAATAGACTTAGATTAAAATGTGAAAAATAAATGTCTTTACTGGGGTTTGCATTCGGAAGATAGGATTAAGATTATATCATTTTTAAAAAAGCAATAACAAGTTTCTCATATTACAGTAGGTTAAAATGTTTATGAAAATGAGTTCTATTAATTTTATTTTGTTTAGGCTGATTTTACTTCATTTCTTCCCATAAGATAATTCATTTGGCTTATATTTGTATTCTCTTTTTCAGTAAAAACATTTGTAATTCTTTTTTTTTACTACAAATAAAACAAAGAGACTACAATATATGTGATAACATAGGCTGATAGGCCAAAAACGCCCAAATTTTAAAATTAAAAAAGAGCATATAGAATTTTAGATTTCGGATAATACTTTCATAAAACAAGCGTTGGAAAAAAACGTTGCTACCTTGCAAAAAGCAAATACCCGTGTGATATCTCTTTAAAAAGTTTATAAAAAGCAGACATGCTTTTAAAATTAGAATACTGCAATGATGAACGAAAGAAAGACACTTACCACTTTTTTGTCGTATTTACAGAATTACTGAAATCATTTCAATGAATTTTTT
>JAPMOR010014717.1:15783-32220 GCA_026543865.1 Argiope aurantia | reverse complement strand
TTTGCTATTGAACTCCATTATTTATTCTTATTTATATCATAAGTTGTTTATTACAACAAGGGAAAATAATACTATTCGAGCTTTGTTCCTTTTTTGATAAACATCTAGATAAATACACGAAAGATTTAAAAAAAAAAGACTGTTTAAAACCAGTGAAGGAGTATTGCATTCTTAAGTATAGTCAAAAACAAATTCAGGTTTTAACCAGAAACACATTTAATGCATTTGTTTTTTACAAAATACTTCTAATAAAATAACTTTATAAAATATTTCAAAAATTTCAAAAAGAGGAAAAAATTTTCTCAAAATGTGTTTTTATTTTTGGGATGATTTATGACTGTGATTATTTTAATAATTTTGAATTCTCCCAACAGAGCCTCATTCAAATTTCGGCAAACATTGATTTTAATACAGATTGACAACTTTCTTTCATAAATATGACTGAACTATTTTATTTTTCCATCAGTTAATAATAATTTCAATTTTCATTCATACTAATATTCAATAAATTAATTAATTAAATATGATTTCAATTGTTATTATTCTAATTAGTATAAACTAAAAAACACAACAAAATATAATATGAATATCATTTCTTTGTAACGATATTAACTGTAATTTGAAATATTTCTTATGATAAAATTTTGCTCTCTTATTTTAATAAATCATTAGAATCTAAATTTTTGCAGCTGAGCCATGAAGTTTCTCGCCATTTTTGCACTTTTTGCTATTGCAGCTTCGAAACATCTGCTTTTCGATCCAAAGCTCAATGAACATTGGGAAAATTTCAAGGTAAGCTTACCTGAATCAGTTATTGTATTAGCCTATCTATAAATATATGAAACGCTAATATATATGGCACAGAAATTGCTCTTATTACTTATTGTTGAATGGCAACAGAGAAATGTAAATAAATGGCTGTTCGGATACTTCAGACGAATCGCTATGCAAATATTTAAGAATTTTTTTTTTTGAAAAAGGGATTTTATATTTATGGTTTAACCCTTTATTTATTAAATGGTTTTATTATCAATTTTTGAATTTATATTTGCGTTATTAATTAAGTTGAATGAAAAATAAGCTCAGATCTTAATTGGGTTCTTTTAATGTTTATTAAAATCAATTAATTAATAAAGAGAACTGAAACAGGAAACAGCTTCGCATTTATCAGAAATATAATTTATAAATTTTAATTCACCAAAAAAAATGAAGTGCTCGAAATCTTGTTTATACTTATTTATATTAATAAAAACCTATTTATTTATATTGATGGCATACCATATAATTTCCATAACTAATAATCATGAATAAAGAACTTTGAATTATCTGAACTTTTCTAAAATGATATAATCTTTCAATAAATTTGCTGTCATTAAGCATTTTTTTTCCTAAATGATCTTTATTATTGAGTAAACAACATTATAATCATGAGTTAAGAGCTTTTACCATCACATAGCTTCATAATCTGAATATTTTAAAATAAAATTAATATCCACTAAGGCAAATAATTATAAGAATTATAGCTGGGCATAATATGCATTATAATGTGCAAACTTATATCATTCATTGGCAAATATAGTCCACTATGGAGTTTTTAAAGCTTATTTGACATTTATTAAGTGTTCCTGTATTAGTTTCATTTTGGAATCTGTTACAAATCTTGTAAATGGTAAATGGAGTGACCTAACCGTACAGAGCAAAGCAAAGTACAATTAAATATTCTATTTCAGGAATTGGTTCCGTTTTATATGAAAAAAAATTCCACTAAAACTCTTGTAAATGGAAATAGGGTATAGCTTAACAACACGGAGCAAAACAAAGAGTAGTTAGGCATCATATCACAAGAATTAATTGTGTTTTACATATGATATATTTTCACTGCAAATCATGTAATGTCACCTCACAGCGCAGTATAAAACAATAACAAATAAGGACCAGACTACGAGAATTGATTCTGTATTATATAAATAGTGCTGAATTTTTAAACTTTCATTAAAACTGTTTTGTTAGTTATATTTTTCTTTTCTTTGCAGAGAGTGTTCGGAAAGAACTACAATGGAAAAGAAGAAGTGGTTAGACGTCTGACCTGGGAACGAAGAGTGACTGACATCATCAGACACAACATCGAATACGATCTCGGATTCCACTCATATAGAAAAGGCATCAATGAATTTTCTGACATAGTAAGTATCACATTATTGAGGGGTTTTTTTATATATATATTCCCAAGAAATCAATGTCTGAATTGTCTGATATACACTTAATCCATAATCAAAAATAATTAAAGTGATACAATAATCTGAAAAGAGATTTAAAGAATAAATCACATTTCATAATCTGAAAAAGAGATTTAAAGAATTAATTACATTTTTTTTTAAATCGTATTAGAGGTCACGTACCAAAGTAACTTATAAAGTGAAAAGATTAGTCCATTATGTATTTTGTAAACTTTAATCTGCTTTCCAGAACTTAATTTTTCAAAAAAAAGTAAATCTTCAAAAATAAACATTGATAAGGCAGGAAAAGTAATTAAAAATGTTTAATTTTGAATTTTTTCAAAATTAATTAACAAAAAATATTTATTGTTTAGCTAAATTTTTTAAAAGATTTTTTAGACAGCTATTTGGCAGCATAACAATATCTGAAGTTATGATTCTTCTGTCATTATCATATTTTTAAAACTTTACTAATAATTACAGAAATGACTACACAAAATACTTATAAATATCGTCTTAATGTGCATATGTATCAACACAGTAACAAAGACAATGAAATTTTTAATATATTTTTGTAAAATATATTGAAAAAATATTTTTAAAAATTTATTATTTAATTAAATATTTTAAATATAATAATTAAAAATTTAAATTTATTATTTATTCAAATATTTTAGCTAAGATGTTTGGTGATAAAATTAAAATCACTGAAAAGTCAATACTTTGAATTTTAACGTGGTGTAAAAATCATATTCATCCAAAAAAAAATTACGAAATAATTGAGATAAAAAGTTGAGGTTTAAATTAATTTTTCCTTGAAAATTAATTAAAATTTTTAATAATCTCTATCTTAATGGACATTTATTATTTTAGAAGTAATTAAATACCAAATTTAACAACTTTATATTCAACGAACGAGCAGTGTATTTTGAAATATTATTGCACTGTGGTGGTAACTTCATAAGCCAGATAACAACTTCCGGAAAGGAGTGTACACTTTTGTCTAGTGGCTTTGTTATTCGGCTATGAATTCGAACTTCAAACTTGCACAGCACTATACAACTAACAGATAGTGTCTAGTCTATAAATATTCTCATCATAAAACACAAACATAGCAATGATAATAATCACAAATAACTACAAAGTATAAATATAAACAAAGAACTTTTAGAAATAATCTTTTCTTGGATATAAAATATTGATTACAAACTCGTATCCTAAATTTCATTAAATGTCTTATAAATAACTGGAATTTATTCAGCTATATTAAATTGACATGAAATGAAGTGATTTTTTTTTCCAAAAGCTTATAAAAAATTATTTAAAATAAGTCTTAAGAATTTACATTGTGGAATCAGATTTTTAGAAAATGTGTTGGATAATATTCGCCTTTTTTAAAATGATCGTCTCTTTATAGGAACATGATGAATTTGTGAGAATATTCAATGGTTACCGTGGTCTGGTTAGCAGACAAAGCAATGGTAGTGTCTGGGTTCCTCCTTCCAACGTTATTATTCCAGACACAGTTGACTGGAGAGATCAGGGACTTGTAACCCCCGTTAAGAATCAGGTAAAAGCAATAAATATTTTTGTATTTACTGGGAAAATAGTTTAAATGCTAAGTAAATTTGATTAAATTGTTTTTTTATTTTGACATATGAATAATTAATTTGCAAAATATATGCTTTAGTACATTTTTAAAAAGTGATTTCTAAAGATGAAATTTATTTTTTCATTAGTACCTAATTTTTAGTCTTTGATGTGTTTACTAATCTATTCTTATAATTACCGTAGAGGGATGCTATTATTTTTTCTGAAATTTGCAACAAGATGGCGCCACTTGTTTGGAATCAGAATTAAATTAAAATTTACCGATTCTATGTTAAATAAGCTCTGAAATATTAAAATATCAAATTTTCATTAAAAATATACGTGAGAGAATAAAAAAATGTGAGAATAATTTTGTTTTTTATTTGATGGTTCTAAATGGTTAATAAAGATACGGAAATTATGAGAATAAGGTTTCCTCATATTTTTGTTAGATATGAATCGCCCTCAATAACCTCAAATTTTAAAGAGAACTCCCACTGATGTACGCAGACCAATGACTACAAAAGAGTGTTATCATTAGTAAACATTCATTTCATTTATCTTTTCTGCCCAATTTTTTGTGCGTATGTGTGCATATTTATAAGCATCAGATAAATATTAACGAAGTGAAGAATAATACAAATCAAATAAATACATGTTTTAATTTAATTGTGAACTTTGAAAGATTTCAACTTATTTTAATCAATACAGTGATAAAATCAATTCAAATTATTTTAAGTAAATAATTGTATTTTCCTTTATATGAGAATTTGTTTCTTGTTGGTTTTTCTATAAAATTATATAAGATTGGAGATTTTTATAAATTTAGATTTTGTTTTGATAACTCTCAATACAAAAATTCTATAAAATCCCTATCCATTTATCACACAAAAAAAATGAGAGATTCAATGCTCCCAGCTATAAATAGTTTTTAATTTTGAAATTTTTCGTTTGTAACTTCCTTTATTTTTAATTGCCATTAAAATAATTAAGATACCGTTTATGGTTTTATATCTATAGATTTTACTCCATGTATGATCGAAGTCAGGTTTATATTTTTACATGCTATTTTTCTCCATATAGGTTAGAGAAAATTGCCTATAAAACATGAAATTTCAACTTACGTTCTTATAATTCTTATACATGACACGAAAGAAACATAATATGCACTCTATTTCCAATATTGCAAACAAATGTATAATCTGAAGTTTAATTTTAATCTGAAATTCGAAATTTAATTATTTATCATATTTTTATTTAATTAGCGTCATCAAAAGCGGGAATTGTCTTTAATTGCATCCATTACGAGAAGTTGTACTTTCCAAGCAGCTTTTTAAGTCATAGCCTTGTATTTTAAGCTTTGATTTAATACTTTATTTGCAATAATTTCATGAACAAATACAATGA
This sequence comes from Argiope aurantia, assembly GCA_026543865.1. Taxonomy (NCBI): domain Eukaryota; kingdom Metazoa; phylum Arthropoda; class Arachnida; order Araneae; family Araneidae; genus Argiope; species Argiope aurantia. Next base: position 27,007 of record JAPMOR010014717.1, on the reverse strand, counting down.
GCCTATTTTTGAAGTAATGCATTACTGTCAATGTTTACAACTCTGTTGCATTTATTCTATCAGGAGTTGATAAATGACATAAAATTTGCCAATGAATTAGAATGTTCTTCATTTTAACTAAACAATTGTTTCATATTACGCAACTGAATAAATTTGATCTTGAGCTACATAATAAGTTATAATCTTTTAGTTTTTTTATCTCAGTACTTATTGTCTTATAACCACTTAATAATCACTTAACTGCGTATGTTATTTAAACAACACTTCAGTTTTATTGAAGTTTTGTTTCTAGCTGTCTTATCTGGTATTATTTGTTTAAAAAAATTTGCGAATTCACTTTTGATTTAATAAATATATTTTTTTTTAATATGAGTCCATTTAACTTCAATAATATGGCCGATTTCTTAACGAAATGTGATTGTGTTAATTTTTCAACTCTACAACAATTTGTTTCGCACTTGTGGTTATTAATTTTGTTTTCATCATATGCAGCGAAATCAGAAAAATCTAATCAGCGTTCTGACCATTCATTAATATTTTGATTTTTCTATACATTTGTATTGGTTGCCTATTAAACTGAGGTTCATTACTTTTACTGCTACAATATTTCTTGTATATATCTTACATTTGAGATATAAATAAAAAGCATAGAAGACCTGCTAGTTGCAATTACGAAAAATTAATAAAAAAATCGTAACTAAATATGCTTCTCGGCATTAAAAAAAAAAAAAAAGACGGTAAAAGTTTTTGAAAATGGTTTCTTCTAGAAAAAAATAGTTCAATATTTTTTACTATGATAAAGTTATTATACATTTTATATTTATACTGTTTAATATTTGTAAAAATAGAATTCTGTAATCGATTTTCTACTAATTTCCTGAAGTTATAGAATGTTGAAATTTTATGCAGTTTTGTGCAGTTGATGGCAATGAGCTATTTTATTATTTCCTTAATTTGGTTATATATAAATTAATATATTAATTAACATATAATTAGTAAATATATTAATTTAATCAAATTTCAATTTCATAGGAGTCTCAATGCATAATTATCTACAAGATTAATTTAATCAAATTTTTCTTCACTTTCTATTTCTTATACATCTTTAAATTCGAAAATGTTTGTATATATAATAAAATTCTACTCATCAGCAAACTAACAAAATTGTGTATTTATATTTTTAAAAAAGTACAATTTACAAATAGTTGAATAGTTTACTTATTACTAAAGCTATGTATTCTAGTATACTTGTGTACTCCCTATTAGTGTATTAAGAAAAATATTGAGATGTAAATGAAAATCACCCAACCTAACAAAGACACTTCAATAAGATAAGATTCAAAAGGTTTTTCTTGTTAGTTGTTAGGATTCTTTGATACTCGGAAATTAATGGGGCAATAAAGCCTCTTGTGGATTCATTTAGTGATCTAAATGTAATTTTAAGCCATCTAAATATATATTAATTGTTATTCAAATTTTGCTTTTGGTTTCAGTTAACAAAACCAGCTAATAAATTTTGAAAGGCGTAAAATATATAAGTACATAGGCGAACAGTCTACTTTTCATATAATTTTACTCGCGTCGAAATGTCTGACTTGTTTGAATATGATATTCTATATATATATATATATATATATGTTAGAAATGGTAAATATTGTATTAGTTTCTATATAAGCTTATGACAAAAAACATAGTCCCATTGTGCTTTTTTTTTCTTCTCCAAAGAAGACTTGATTACAGTATTTTTTTATTCGGGATCCTGATTCACAATTAAAACTTGGAATGGAATGTGGAATGCTAAATTAAAACTTTCAAAACCGTTAAAAATATCCTTCCAACTATCTTTGAGTACACATTTGCAATATTGTATTAAAAAAGAAAAGAGAATTTTTGTCATCGTTTGCCATTTCCCATCTTTCACTAAAATTCATATTTAATTTTCGGAAGAAAGATCTTGATTATTTTGGACAAAAATTCTTCATAGCACATTACTATCTGCTCGCTTATAGTCCAAATTCTTAAAAATAAAGAATTTTCTGTCGGAAATTTTTATTTCCTGAATTACATATTTATGCAATCTGTTTGTTAAAAGACATCTACTTATAAATATCAACTTAGCTGAACGTTCCATTACACCAGATTCATTGTTTCCTACTAATTTCAAGTCGAGTTTTACCTTTTGCAATTCGATTTATTACATCTGCGATGAATGTGATTTTGCAAATTTTAATCCCGACTTGAACCCTGTCTTCAATTTTTCCTTCCTTTCAGCAACAATGTGGTTCCTGCTGGGCTTTCTCAACCACTGGCTCTCTGGAAGGTCAACACAAAAAGAAAACTGGTGATTTGGTTTCCCTTAGCGAACAGAATTTGGTCGACTGCTCTAGACCAGAAGGTATGATTTTTTTTTTTTTTTTTTTTTGCATTTTAGGATAAATTAAATAAATATTTCTGTAATTTAACTGTTTTTTTCATTGGAAAAAAACTTAAAATAAGATACATTTGCTGCCTATTCCGTGCGTTTATTCTTTTCTTTCTTCAAAATTTATTTTGTTGCCATATATTCAGTTCTTTAACCAACCAGTTATGATATACTAAAAAATATTGTCCATGTTATGATATATCTTTCAGTTTAAGTAGTTCAGAAGGGATTTCAGCTTATTATAGTTTTCCATTATATTATAGTGTTTCTTATAAATAGCAGCTTTTTTATCAAAAAAAATGTTGTCCCATTTGTAAGCGTTGCGTATGCAGAGTTTTCTTAATATACCCTCACAAAGTTGAAAGGTTCAGATTCTTGAATATATCATAAGGATTTGCCTTTAGTTTAACTATATTTGAACATTGTATTAAAATTAGAAATTAAAATACTTTATGCTAAAATAAAACAGAAAAAATATTCTTAAAAGGGTAAATAAGAAAAGGTTACAATAAAATCCGTTTTCCTCCTTATAGTTTTTAGTTTCCTAATAGTTAAAATAAAAGCTCTTCATATCAACAAATAACTTAAATTTTTCATTGACAGAATAAATGTTTTTTGGGATTTCAGGAAACCAAGGTTGTAATGGTGGCTGGATGGATCAAGCTTTTGATTACATTAAGAAAAACAGAGGCGTTGATACCGAAGATTCTTATCCATACATTGCTCAAGTAAATAATTTTATTCTTGTAATTCTGATTTTGTGAAAAAATAATTAAAATCGATTATTTGGTTTTTAAATTATATACATGGTAAGTTTATAAAGTAACAAATAATTAAAAGAATTCCTCGTGCACCATAGAGAACAATTCCATCGCATTTTTTTCCGAATGTTGTTTTCATAAAATTAACCATTTGTCTGCAGAAATAAAAATAAAAAAAGTCAGATATCAGTCCTTTAAATACACAATTATTTAGATCACATAATTTTAAGCTCAAAATATAAGTTTATAAAGAAAATTAATGTTATTTTCGACCTGAAGCAATGAGATTACTTTTCTACGAATTTTTCATCAAATATAGAGAGAAAGGATAGAAATTTTACAATATAATTGAAATTATTTCTTATTGTGGGTCTTCAACAAATTTAATTCTGATCTTTATCAAATTTATTCCCTTAGAATAAAAATATATCACAATAGGTTATTTTTTCCCTTCTTCCAGAAGCAAATAATTTGAATTCAGAATAGATTCAAATCCTAGAAAATGGTTTTTTAAACCTTTTTGTATTTTAAATCGTACTTATGATATATAATCGACTATTTAAACCCTTTAAGCGGCCTTTTTTTTCATGCCATGGTATATTAAAATATTTTAGGATTAAGATTGACTTAAGAAAAGTGATCTAATTAGCTTATTAGAAACATTTGATTTAATTAATTAAAAATTAAGTATTAAATCAATATACACCATTTTGTGTGAGATAAGGAACTAAAACATTTAAGTTTCTGCCTTCTTGATAAATTTGTGAGAACTTATGCCAATCTACATAATTTCGTTTAAAGATTGAAGAATCGTGTGTGAAGGATACTTCTCATAAAAGTCTAAAATTGTTTCACATATTAAATTTTAAAAATATATAAATATATAAAAAATACTTATAATCAGATTTACTATGATCTACTATTATTTACTATTTACTCGAAAAAATAAAACTGAAAAGGCCTTTTTAACTATTTATAAAATAATATTAATATTAAGCCTTAAAACATTAATATTAGCCTTAGTGACATAATGTTCAACCTAAATTAATATTAAGCCATTTTTAATCACTTAATAAATAGAAAAAGTGTTGCGGAAGATGTTTTAAAAATTTAATTTCTAATTTTCTAGTATTGTTTAGAACCGTAAAGATTTAAATGGGAAAATGAATACCATGATACTGAAAATAATTAATATAACATTATATGGAAAGATGCATAACATAATAAGGAAAATGTCACAAAAATTCTCCATAAACAGTCGTATTGTTTTAATCACAACAGATGGGTTTTCCAAATCTTCTTTCTGATAGTAGTTGTTTTGCAGTAATAATGTTTTGAATAATTGATTAAAAGACTTCTGTCCAAGAATCTTATAGTAAAACTTAAATAAACTTCATTTCTTTGGGTTTGCTTTTATATTCATTATTAAAAAAATTTCAGGATGGAACTTGTCACTTCAAAAAATCATCCGTTGGAGCAACCGTCACTGGATACGTTGACATCCCCACTGGAGATGAAAACGCTTTAAAGAAAGCAGTTGCCACCGTCGGACCAATCTCAGTTGCCATAGATGCCGCCCACGAAAGTTTCCAAACTTACCAGTAAGAGACCACTCTTTTTTCAAAAGAGATTTCTGTCCATGTTATGAGAGTGCACAAACAAACTTAATTAGTCTAAAATGATATTTATAAAATATGAAAGGATCTTATATAAAATAGGAAAGGCACATATGATAGATCTTTTGGGTTTGTGTTGTGAAAGTTCATTGAGATGTTCCGATTATACTGCTTTTCTGAACCTTGGTGCCATTGCCCTGCAATCCGAGAATCTACTCAATAGTGGTTATTTGCGATTAATAAAATTAATAAAAAACAAGAGCTTTATCTTATTGGCACTAGCGGGGACAGTTTTGGAGCTTTTTGGTAATACATTTCCTAAAAATCTTTGCTATTTCGATTCCGTCTCAAAAGTATGGCATCAATTGTCGTTACCGGTAACGACTATTGAAATAACTCCGTGCTCCCAATTGCTGTAAATTTGTAAATAGTATTGGAACTTCTGTTTATTATCTTCTTCATTCTTATTTAATAGCTTTAAAATCTTGGATATGAAATTACAAATTTTTAAATTGTTTACGTTTACGATGATAAATTATGGTTTCAAAAACTTTTACTTATTTAATTTTCATTAATTCTTTTTTTTATTATTTATCTATTTCATCTAATACAATTTAGTTTAAAATTTATTTATCCATTGCATTTTACTGTGTTTCCTTTAGAGTTCTTCGTTGCTTTTTTGTTTAATTTTTTTATTTAAAAAAAAGATTAAATTTGTTTTTGTAACATTTCAAAATGACTCGCATTGATGTAAATGATATTTATTTTAAGCGAATGTTCTGTCTTATAGGGATGGTATCTATGTCGAACCCGAATGCACAACTGATCAACTCGATCATGCTGTTCTGATCGTTGGTTATGGCTCTGAAGATGGATCCGATTACTGGCTGGTTAAGAACAGGTGAGAATATAATAAACATCGAAAATCATTATCCTTAATTTAGTTGACATGATTGATTTAAGTTGAAGGTAATAATTTAAAAATGTGATATTTAAATGACATATTAGAAGAATTAACAAACGTTAATATGTTCTTTTTACACCTCTATTCTTTTCTTGGAATAAAAAAATGTAGAAAATTGCGTTGGTATCATTAATTCTCTGAGTATTAACTCAGTCTGGTGCGTTCTGTTTTTGGTGTTCCGTTTGGGCCTATCTGTGAGAGTGAAGGTTGTAAAGGGAGGTGGAGTTCTATCTGTGGATCATATTGAGAAATGTCTGCTATTCATTTTGACAGCGATGAATTGCCTTTGTCGGCTGAATGTCTTTAAAGAAATACAAGCTGAATTTTATTTGTTAGATTATGAAATTTTTCCAATGGTTGAGTCCATTTCACCGAACAATTTCATTACAAATTTCCGTATACATCTGTACTCAGAATTCAGTTATCTTTTAGAAGTCAGAGTATCGAGTCCATTTCCATTGGTACCATTTGATTAGAAATCAGAGGATTAATATGATCAGACATTTTGAGCCAGTCAATTTTTTTATTGCTGTAAAAGGATTTTCTGTAAAGTCATAAATAAAATAAAATATTCTTAGGATTGCTTCTTCACGTTGCTTAATATATATCTATTTTTTTTTCTATTTTATTTTAAAACTTTAAAAATGCATAGATTTTGTTTTTATTTTTAACTTTATTTATTTATTTATTTATATGTTCATCGAAAAAAAAGCTGTTTTTTATTGCAAGCGGATTTTACTTTAAACCATTGGAAGGTATCTCCTCGAAATTTTCTAGAATAGTGGTCAATAAAAGTCTAGCTTTCTCCCCTCCACACACTTAAAATTCTAGAGTATGGGTAAGGCCACGAATGTTTTGCATGGCGTTGGTGCATATTAGTTGTAAAATATAAGTCTCTGGCATGAATCTAATATTTTTACTGATTCTATTGTGCAAATATGTATTTTTGAGTGCCTTTTCTTCTGTCTATCAGTTGCAGCCAAAATTTAACAATGAAATGCAGTTGCAGTCAGAGGATTGCATACCGAATTTCATTGATTCAATTCACTACGCTTATGAGTTTTTGCATGTACATGTATGCGAAGTTACAGACCATCAGATAATCAACCATTTGACGGATTTCGTTCAAAATTTGATAAATATCTACATTTTATACGCTAGATCTGTGAACCAAATTTTATTTACTTTTGAATTTTATCACTTTATTTGTAATCAAACAACTAAACAGACTTCTTGAGAATGGATTTTGTTCAAAATTTTTGGAAATCTGCCAATTTTATCGAAAGTTCAGTTACCAAATTTCATCCACTTAGCTCAAAGCATTTATGAATTATTGCTTTTCACAGACAATCAAACATAATACCAAAAATCTATTTTTCGGGCTCAAGGAGGTCTGAAAGGTAGGCATTCGTCAAAATCTTGAATTCGAATCTTTTGATGATTATAAAATTTTCTCTATACTTAATATATGAGAAAAAAAAAAACAAAAAAAAACTTCCTGTAAATATTTTTAATAATTTCAACTTAGTAATTTTATTGTCTGGTAGATGAAATTGTAAAGATATATATTATCATCATTATATGAATTAGTTATTTATACTTTGTTGTTGTTTTTTAGCTGGGGAACCACCTGGGGAATCAAAGGATACATCAAAATGGCCAGAAACCAGAATAACCAGTGTGGTATTGCTACTAAAGCCAGCTATCCATTAGTCTAAAAACCAACATTTCTCAGCATGAATTCCTAATTCAAATATTTATATTTAAATTTTTTTATGTGACATATGCCTAGTGTCAAATATTACTGTGGTAATCCATGTAAAGAACTTTAAGCAGTGATATTTCCTGCTATGGCTACTCCTCTAAATAACCATATAATTATCAATTACTGATAGATTTTCATTATGTAAATAATTTTATTTCAATAATACTTTTAATAAAATATTTTAAAAGTTTTTTCTTTCTTTTCATTTGTATTTTTGTGTCATTCATTGATTTTTTTTATAGTAGTAGAACAAAAATGAGAGGAAATTATCGTATAAAATATGAAGCATAAAATGAACAAGAAATTTTCAAAACCTACTTTTTAACGATTGGGTTTTATTTATAAATCGAAAGGAAACACTTTTTTAAACTGGGCGATCAAGTTTAAAGCTTAATATTAGTCATAGCATTATCTAAGATTTAGGTATTCCCAGTAATAAAATTGTTTTGTTTTTTTTCATTCTTTAATAAGATCTTGTAATCTTTTAAGTATCAAAACAAATTATCATGCTAAGCCATTCAAATAGCAGATACATTTGATACAAGTTATTATAATTAAATTTTCCGCATTTAGAAGGTTGTGTATGATGTTTTTTGAGTCAGAGTGGCATGAAATTTGTACCATAGACACTTGAAATCAAATGCTCTAAATTCATTTTTTTTAAACTTAATACAAAAAAGTCACCGATAAAAGACGCTGTATAATTACAAAAAAGATATATGCGTGCTTTTTATGGTTCCCCACAACAATTTCCAATCTCAAAACCGAGTGTTCTAAAGCATAATGCATTAAATCAGTATTAATACTACGAATAGGCCGAATAATACAATCTTTCAGATGCGCTAATGTTGAGGGTTGCTCTCGGTAGGCTTGATTCTTTAAATATCTCCAATACCCAGAATTCGAAAGGTTTAAGATCAGGCGAACGTGGAGTCCAAGCTCTTCTAAAATAAAGCTGCTTACATGTTCTTCAGTGATAGTTAGCTATAGCAATTGATGTACACTATGATGAATATGAGAAGGTACATTGTCAAAAAAAAGGCTTCCTATAGGCAATAACGTTATAGGTTGAGGATCAAAAATTTCTTAATATAATTGATATCATTGATAGAGCAGTTTTAAATCCTGTAGGAATCACTTGTTCAAATACCACGGTTAATAATGGTAGTTGCTGTGAAACCATATCATAATTTTTACAAAAGGCAATGGCACTTGATAAATAGCACGTGTATTTTCTATTACTAAAATGCTTTAATTACAAATATTCACTTAGCAATTTAGATGAAATTAGGCCTCATCAGTCTATGGAATACTCCAAACGGTTTCGACTTCCATACTTGCAAGAAACTATAATGCAATTGTTTCTTGGATGCAGCACCCCTACTGGATAGCTCATGAAGAGTACAGTTTTTATAAGAATAATAATCTAAGATTTGATTCATCATTTTTCAAACAATTGAATAGGACATATCAACAGCGCGAGAAACTGAGGGTAAACCAACAAAGCCAAAATGAAATTGGCTGGATGCTTCCATGATCACCGAAGTCTACGTGTGCGGGGTTTCTAGCAAATTGTACTTTATTCGTTAAAATACCCAGCTACCCTGTACTTTCAAACTTTTTCATCGAGTTAAGTAGAGCAATGAGTGTCATTGGTCCGTGGCGTATCTTCTTCAGCCAACGACATGTTCTTAACGTATCGCGGACGTTCTCATCATTCTGGTAGGTAGTAGTTCAATAATAGAGCTTTGTCTTCTACGACCAACATGGTACAACAGCAAACTAAATAAATTTCTCAGTATATTGCTTGTTTTGCATTTTTATTAAACGTGTCATTTGCAAAGGCTTTGTTAACGTAAATCAGTTTTAATCGGTATTAAATCGCTACCCATCAATGAAATCATATTATAATTTTTAATTCTTTGATCAAAGGGGCATAGAATTTTTTTAAACTTTTTAAGATCTTATATGCTTTTTGATTGTAGATGCTGAGGTTCTATGGCATTGGCCCATCAGCCTGAGAACATTATGATCGCAGTCGGTACCTTAATATCTCGGCATAGAATAAATGATATGTAGTGTCTTCTGTCTAAATTCCAAGTCATTATGATCCATACAAGGCACTGCAATTTTGTGCTAATTTTTTGTTTAATAAATCTCAAATTCATGATCCCAAGTTCTGTGTTTCAAATTTCATGCCATTCTCACTTGCAGTAGCCTTGCACAGTCCATTAAGTATGAAAAGTTTGATATCTAAAAACTGCATAGAATTTTAGAAAGGTTTAAAGCATCAAAAATTGATTTTCATATAGAATTTGTACTTTATTAATTCATTTTTTTTAATCTTTGTTGCTGATATTGATGTAACTGTTACGGCCATTTCAATTAATCCGTTATTCTTAATAATAGTCGATTGATCGATTCATTCTTTGCCACGCATACATTCATTCGAAAATTTCATTAAAGTGAAAATTTTGAAATTACTCTGAGAAATCTTGACAGATAACTAAGATGAGTTGTCCGCTTGGAAGGATAATTGAAATTAAGTATCAATAGACATCATCATCTGGTTTTCTGACATTCTAAACAAAAAATTTTCTTCATTTTTAAAGTTAAACTATAGAAAACTGTTGAAAATATGAAACTCACGCTGCCGAATCTATATCACACAATTAATATTAGAGCACTTAGATTTTGAGGAGCATAAAAGAAACTAAAAATACAGCTCACTGCAATAAAAGTATTTATTTCATGAAATTAAAATGGAAATAAAAATAATGAACTTATCGCGCCATGAAAAACACTGCAATAGATAGGCTTACTAAAAGATCACTTAATACATTGTCTGTGCCTCTCAAAGAGTTTTAAGCCCACTAGGAACAAAGCCGGTTTTTAAAATTAAGAACAAGAAAAAAAAATTAAATTAAATTAATACAGCATAACGAATTCAAAATAATGGGAAATATTGTGCCTTTGTAAGGACTTTTGAGCAAACACTCGTCGTATCACCAGTTGTATGTTTTACAGAAGTATGAAAAGGAAATATATCAAAACATGTAATTCATATTAAATTCAAATATTAAAATCAATTAAGTCACATTAAATTTAATTAAAATTTAAATGTATTTAGAAAAAAATAACATCAAAATATGAAGCTAAAATTTGATTAAGTAGTATTTTGTCAAAATATTATTTTTCTTTCAATAAATCATGTAAAGGAGGATGTGTATTGATAAAATGAGGAATAACACTCATTCCGACTGACAAATTTTTGAAATTAACTCATTTCTGAGATGGAGCATCATTCATTACTTCAATTTCTTTCATAAATTTTAGCCTTAGCTTTATTTTGTTTTGCATTTAATGCATAATTCAAAAGACAAAAGCCCGTTTTACGATCGGCCCTGTGGGTGCTGATTGCTGATGGAGTGCCGGGTCAATGATCTCAGAGCTTGGCAACAAACTTGATGACCATTTGGCGATTTTGGAAACAAAATAGATATTATTGGAAACTTTGAGAATTTTAGCGATCCATTCAATAGGAACCAAGATATGCTTGATTGGTCCCGAACCGTCTCGGCCAGCCTCCCGGGAACGATAAGCGGTCGACAGTCTTTAAGCTGCAATGAATCTCATTTGGACTCGTAATCAAGTATCGAGTCTTCGAGAGGATAGCGAAGCAACGGCGGAGTGCCA
>JAPMOR010014714.1:0-18891 GCA_026543865.1 Argiope aurantia | reverse complement strand
CACACACACACACACACACACACACACACACACACACACACACACACTATCTTTATTAACAGAGATAAATAGGCGATAGAGTTGTTTTCCCTGATTTTGAATTCTGACTGTTCTGTGACATATTGGGTTGTTCGGAAAGTAATTTCATTTTTTCCCGACAGAGGATTTAATTGTATTTTTTTGCACTCAACTTCACATTTAAGCCGTATCATTTTTATATGCTTTGAGAGCTCATATAGCAAGGCTTGTGTGTGAAAAATTTCAATTCATTCTACGCAGTAGTTTTTGGTTGGTGCCTTTTTAAATATGGGGAGCGATAAGCAGCCTTTTCGACATATCTTACTGTTTTACTACAGAAAGGGTAAAAATGCTGTTCAAGCCAGAAAGAAAGGGACCGATGTGTATGGAGAAGGTGTGTTGACAGTACGCCAGTGCCAGAACTGGTTCGCTCAATTTTTTAGACGGTAAAACCTTCACCTCAAATGAGGAGGTCAAAAACCACCTCGATCCGTTTTTTGGCAGCAAAGACCAAAACTTTTATGAGCGTGGAATGATGCTACTACCAGAAAGATGGAAAAAGGTGTTGGACCAGAACGGCCAATATTATTTAAAAAAATATTTTTTTTTTATAAAAAAACATTCCTTTCTTTCCCCCCCCCCCCCCCCAAAAAAAAAAACGAAATTAGTTTCCGAACAACCCAATAGGTAACATCATATTTATGAAAGAAAAAGTTTTTACTTTCATCCATCACTTGTTGGTGAAATTATCAGGAAAACTAAGGTATTTGAAAAATACATAAATAGGGCGAAGGGTTGTTTTCCCTTACTCAGAATTTACTGAACAGTTCAAGAAAGAATCGCAATTTTATTCTTCAAATGGTTGATTTCTTGGCAATGTATTTGTAAATTTTTCAAACTTATTATAATCATTTACTTATGATAATTCCCGGAATAAAATCTGGTTCATGGTTAAAGTAATTTTTATAAAAAGAGGCAAATATTGTCGGCACTCTTTTGCAATATGCATACTAAGAAGAGTTGTTTTGCTGTTGCCAAATTATGTATATTCACTAAAAATCATTGGAGTAAGTAAATTGAGTAATTGCAAATTAAGTTTTTTAATAGCAAAATATCAGCATTTTGCCATCATTTATTAGACTGCAATTATTATTGACTGTAACTGATGACAAAAAATAAATATATATATGTGTTATCGTTAAACTATGCCAAAAGACCTTTTCCGAATATGCCTAAACGTGTTAAATAAATTAGTACCAAATTTGTCCAGGTTTTACATTCAGTATTATAATTATGGAATCGGGGGTTGTAACTTTTTTCTTCCATTGTTCTTTCAATTACTCTTTATGGCAAAAACTATATAATTGAATCATGTTTAGAACATTAAGAAAATTCAAAACACGCAACTGAGAAAAAATAATGTTTTGGGGAATATTAGCTTGCAATATCTCTGATTGAAAAAAGTACGCAACGATAAGAGCATGCACAGAAAAATGAAGATAAAAGAGCTCAAATTCAAGATTTATCTATTTATTTTTTAATAAAATTCAAATTTTAAATCTAAATGTACTCATTTAAATAAGTACATAGGAAATAAAATCTGATTTTTAGAAGTTCATTTTTCCAATGTACATTCTTTTTTATGTATTACTAAGTATTACATATAAGAATAAGTTTGTAAATATATTTACGAAATATTTTCTCCACCCTTCTTTAAATAAAAACTATATCCTCGTATCTTTCTATATTACTCTTGTCCGAATAATATTAAATTTTTATTCATACACGTGAGCATATTCGCCTCATATCTCTGGAAAAACATTCTCACTGCTGCTTGTTGCAATCCTTGTTAAAAAATTCTCTTCGGTAGGTGACTGCGCTAAAAAAAAAAAAAAAAAAAAAATCGATTTTTGGCGAATTGGATATTTTTTATTAATTATTTCGAATTTCAGAAAAGTTTCTTTCATAAAACTATTCGAATTTAGTTTCCGCTTTCATTTTTTACAGCCTCCGTAAAAGCATACATTCGTTCATTTAGCTTGACAGGCGCAATCGATACAAAACTGAATGCATTGTTTGACGCTGAATACGCTAAAAGAGTGCGAAGCATCCCAAATTAATACAACAAAATCGAGTCAATCCGCTTTTAGAAATAAGAGTAACAAAAATTAAAAATCCCTGGTAAATTATTTCATTAAATTTTCTTGCCGTGAAGGCCTGGTGGTAAGGTCTCGGCTTTGGAGCTGGTGAGTTTCAGGTTCGAGACCCGATACTACCGAAGAACCGTCCTGTAAGCGGGTATGGTGCACGTTAAATCCATCGGGGCTAGAGTCCTCCCACTGGAATGGAGTGGAAGTTTGGAGAAGGGGGTACCAGCTTAGGTATCTCCTGGTCATCCAACTCATCAAAAGTTCCTCGCTTTTAGATGATGGAAACGCTAATATTTTCTCCAGGGTACATGCCAAAGTTAAATGGTTTTTATTCCTTTCTGAATTGGAAGATGTTTATAAGAATGAATATATGATTTATTTTTGTGTGTGTTTTCTTTTCCATCGGCAGTGTCTTATGCATTCATTCTTTCTATATAATTGTATATTGTAAAAGCAAGAAAATTAACCGAGGAAACTTTTTATGTTTTTTTTATAACATTCATTTCTTTTTATTATTATTCAGTATCCAATATAAAGCATTTATGAATTACTGTGACCCTGTTCATTAATTTATTTTTGTTGTAATTGAAATATTTTAAAAGCATTAAAAAGGATCCCGAAGATTAAGAATTTCGTTAAATACGAACCAAATTCAAAGCAGTATTTACATGATCATGCAACAACAAGCTCAAGTGATTCATTGCTCCAACCTGTATTTCGATCTACACATGAAAATCTAGAAAGAAATATGATCACGTTATTTCCAGAAACCTATTGAATCTTAAAAGACAAATGTTGGCGATCCTTTGATAAAAGAACTTTCGCTTTTAAATATCCCGGAAACTTTGTAACAATTAGAGAAAAATTAGGTTCAGTATTTGAATAAAAAAAGAAAGTTAAGAATGTGAAAAATTTTACTGAACTAATAAATACTTAATTGATTTTAATTGAATGTAAAATTAATTATTCGGAGTTATTTAGAAGCTAAATTAGAGAAATTGGGTTTGCCCGCAGTTGGGATGGTCTTGTCCATCTCCCCGAGTCTCCCCGAGATTTCGAATGTCCGTAATCTGTTTTGTATCACGAATTCAGAATAAAATTAATGATAATTAATAATTTTAGAATAATAAATAAATCTAAAATATCTTGCAAAAAATTATAAAATGAATAGTAAGCGTATGAAGTATCTATTCTATATTTTCATTAATATCATCCATTAAAAAACAGCCCATAAAAAATTCACTGATATTTCTAAAATTTTTATTAGAGGATTTTAAATGAGGTTTACATATCTTAGAGAAATAATGTCACAATTTCTTTTTAATACTTACTGCTTGAGAACAACTATGACAATCCTGTAGAGCAGTTTTTTAGACAAATTTAGCACTTCTCTGCGTGTTTTCGTCATGTGGTTTCCTTCAAACAACATAAAAAAAAAGGTACTTCCTGAAATTGTTATGAAACATCTGTATGTGTAAATTTTACTATCGATTGAAAGGATACTACTTCTTTACTTTTCGTAGTGTTCATGGTATAGAAAGCTAAATAAGATTCGAATTATAAATACTGAATGAAATAAAAATTTGTGATTCAAAATGGAACATCAAAAACAACAAATTTCATCTATTTAAGATAGTTTTAACTAGCATTATTGTGTAGGTAAGTTTTTTAATTTTAAGACGATAGAAAAATTATTTTCTTTGGTTACAGTTTCCGAAATGATCGGTGGTATAAATCAAAATTTTGAAATAAGAAAACTGCAATAATACATCTGCGAATTAAATTAATAATTTTGTAGAGGGACGAGACTCTTTATTATGTGTTATGCCATGGATGAAAGAATGAGTTCAGTTTCAGGAACTACTTTTTATTAGCGGGTTAAGTTCCACGGCACAAACATTTAACACAAGCATATTGAAGAACAAGGCATAGAACAAAAACACACGGCAAGCAAGGACAACACAAGAGACAAGAATGAGGAATCATGGGAAAACATGGCTCTTGATAGGTGGCTCTAGTAGCGCCACCTATGACGAAAGGAGAAGGCAGTAATTGTAACCGCTACAATTTTTAATAATTTCAGACTTCCATGATGGGAGATGTAAACAATTTGGTTGCACACCACACTGGCATGTGATAAATGATATCCGTAATTGGATATAGTATATGAGAAAAGTTATGAAAGGAACAATCACATCGTTTTCGCTAAAAAAACATGGTATGAAGTTCATTTCGACGCCAGTCACTTTTGCGACCAGGAATATTTGATTTTAATGCCCTTACGCACGACACTATAACAATATACATATTTTTACTTTCTCGTATACGTAGAATAGACAAAATACAGTAATCGTCAAAAAAAAAAAAAAAAAAAAAACCGAGATTTAGACGAATTTTTACGTTTTAAATCTCCATGAGTTCGAAAAATACATTTTTGGAAACTGTCCATCTGCCTGTGACAAATAAAACTCAAAAATGCTTTACGCAAGATGGTTGAAATTTGGTATGCGGTCTTCACACCAAATGGTGTATAATACAACAAAAATTAAAAAATAACGAGTAAATTTCGGATATCAGATATATTACTTAACACTCTTTGATATATCTATTAAGCAATACTTAATACTTCTTGATATATCTACTAAGTAAAATAGGATATATTATTTAAAAATTATTATCGAATCGTGTTACTAGATCTCACAAACATTTTGAAGGCATAAAAAAGACATAAAAATTCATTTCGACAGTATAAAATTTTACGCAGAAATAAACTCAATCCTCATTCCTTAGCTTTCAATAATCGAAGAGAAATAGACTATAAAATGCTTACAAGTACGATGAAAAATGTTGCTACAAGTTAAATATAAAAAAAAAATATTTTTAAAAAGTGTCAAAAATCTGTAATTTTTTTTTTAAATGAACGAAAAATTAATTGTTTAGGTGGTGTGAAAGTTGTTTTTTTTAGATAATATTTCTAGAAATGATCAACGGAAAGCATTCAAATTTGGTATTGAATAATTGGGATTTTTCGTTAATAAAAATTCTAATAAAATTTTCACAAAATTGCCTGTGACGTATACATTTTCAGTCAACAAACAGACACAGAGCCCTATTATTATCTGTAAAGAATTTTGGAGAGCATTTTTTTATTTAATTATTTCCAATGAACAATTCATTCATTATTTAAGTACTGATGCTAAGCGTTCGAGCCTGTTAGCATAGTGCTTTTAAAAATAAAGGATGCAAACGAACTTTGGACCGTTTTTCATAAACAATCAAATCCTCTTAAGTGGCGTTGCACCTTGTTATGAACGTGTCCGACCCTGTTCCATGGATTGGTTCCATGTTTTGAACGCCACGTGGCTGTTACAGATGTAAAAAGTCCAGCACTCTCGAATAAAGTTGTCTGCCGGGCTTCATTAAAATACCGTTTTCTATGAGGGAAAAGAGGGGGGGGGGCAGTGTGTCTTGGAGTGCAGCCCAAGATAGAAACAACGTCTGGCAGCTATCATTCTTGCTTCCGCTGCCTCACCACGCTGTTCCCTTGCTTTTATAATCGGTGTTCATCCCCAGGATGAAGCTTTGAAGAAGTAAGTACACCGGTCTTTTGAATATGTAACCTCATCTAATAATGCATGCCTATGAATGTAAGCTTTTTCTTCTTTTTTCAATGAAAAGCCCCCCCCCCTTTTTTTTTCTTTAGTAAGTGCACATTTTACAATTTGTCAGTCCCTCTGTCTTCTGATTAGTTCAATCTTTGAAACTTTATGATTAAAAACTATAAGATTGAAGTATTATTTTAAAGCTACTTTTACAACCCTTTCAGTATTTAGCATCAATTTTCATTCAAATGCAATTTTCCCTATACTTTTTGTTGTCTTTTGGGTGGTTTTTTTTTTTATTGAATTTCAGAATATTTAATGTTAAAATGTTTTTTTTACGTTAATTACATATATTTATAGATTTTAAGATGATATTTTATTTTTGAATTGCGAATTCGTATATTTTCTGATTTTGGAAACAATAAGCAGTTTTATCGAATTTATCTTTGTGCCAAACATTTCTCTTTTTTTATTTCGTTGTCTTCCTCTATAAACGTACTGACCCATAGGTCGAGAATACAAATATTGATGTAAGTTTATTTCAGTATTTAAGTAATTAAGTATTTGCGAAATTCAAACATTTCTGTCAAAAAATGAATCGATTAACCCTAGAATGCATGACTTATTATTATTTTACTTAAAAAAATATGTTTTGAATAACTGCATATAATACAGAAAAATTATTTTAAAATTTTTTTTATTATTTTTTTCTGAAATTATTAAAAAAATTTAAAATATGCAAAATGGTTGCATTATGAATTAAACATCTCAGTGGCACAAATCACTTTATAACAATTGTGAAAAAAAAATCCCCTTTTCAATAATATATTCTTTCAATGCAAAACATATTTTGATAGTATTTTTAATGTAAGGACTATTCCAATTTAAATCTAATTCTAGACCTCTATTACTACATATCGGTCTTTTCTGCATACATTTATCAAAAAGTATTTAAAAAAGGATTTCTAAAACCCATTGTAGTCCTTTGAAACAGTCATGTGAAGCTTATAAATGGAAACAAAAATGTGTAGCCAAATAGCTCTATGATGTACTGTGACCACTGGCTATAACAATTCTTTGAGTAGGCATTAGCATTTGAATAATTAAAAAGTGTGAAATGGTATGAAAAATTTCTGCTAAAAATATTATTAAATTATGCTGATATGTCTGGAAATAAAATTACCAATTGCTGAAGATTATTCGAGTCATTTAACCTCCAAACCATTCACATTTTTTTAATTTTTTGAAAAAAATTAATTATTTTCATTACTTTTTAATTTACTTTTTATTGCATTTTAATTCATTTATTTCAGTCCTTGAAATGTCATTGAAATTTTTTTTAAACTGCATTAAATTAAAAATAACCAAAAATCTTTTTCGACTGTTTAAATTTTTTTTCTCAATTTAAGTATAAATTTCGTTTAATACAGGGTGCTTCAGTGAACCGTTTCAGAACTTCTAAGAGGGGTAGGGTGCATCCTGACGAACCAAAATCATATGCTTTCCTGACGCGGTAGATGGCGTTGTGTGAAAAGTCCGAGCTTTCGTGCAGGGAATCTTCATTTCGCGCAAGAACGCCAAGTTAGTAGGATGGATGATTACACGATCGCATAGTTAGCCGATATGCATTTGGTGTACGGGGCTGCGAATTGTAGTGGGCCAGCCGCACAGCGTTTGTACGCGGAACGATATCCGACGAGGCGTATTCCCAGTCATAATTTCTTTGCAAGACTGCACCAGAGGTTAGCTGAGACAGGTTCATTAGAAAGAACTCACAGGGACAGGGTGAGAACAACACGGACTGCAGACGCCGAACAAAATGTGCTGCAGCATGAATGTGCTGTAGCAAACTCATTGCAGCGTCTGGAGGATTCTCCGAGCAGAAGACATGCATCCGTTTCACCTGCAGCGTGTCCAGACACAGAAACCGGAGGATTATGTACCTCGTATTGCTTTCGCATAGTGGTACCTGGGAAAATGTGCTACAAATCCCCTTTTACATGCTGAAGTGTTGTTTTCCGATGAGGCATCCTTCACAAGGGAAGGAGTATTCAACACGCATAACGACCATATCTGGGCGGTCGAGAACCCGCATGCAATACGTCGTCGTGCAGCACAGAATCGATTTTCTTTCAATGTATGGGCCGGTATTGTGGTAGATCACCTCATTGGACCTTACCTGTTACCAGGTCGTCTAACCGGACCTACGTACTTGCTCTTTCTGCAGCAAGTATTGCCACAACTTTTGAGAGATGAACAGATTTCTGCATCGACGCAACAGACAATGTGGTTCCAACACGATGGAGCCCCTGCCCATTATAGCGGAGATGTTCTTAACTACCTGGATGTCACATTTGGTCAACGGTGGATCGGACGGGGGGGGGGTCCAGTGGGTTGGCCGGCTCGGTCACCCGACTTATCATGTCTTGATTTTTATTTCTGGGGTCATATGAAATCGCTAGTTTATGACACCTCTGCTGTCACGGAGATGTGAGGCATGTTCTGTAGCCCATGGAAGAAACTTCGAACACTTACTTTAATCCATGTATCTTTTGCTTCTTTTCATGTATTATTAAAACGATTTCTCATTTACGGTCTCTTTTCCTTATGGTGCTTCTGTATACAATACCGCTACAGGAAAGCATTTCCGACCTCACATTGCTCTATGATTTCGAGTTGTCAGGATGTACCCTACCCCTCTTAGAAGTTCTGAAACGGTTCACTGAAACACGCTGTATATATTTACTATAAAATATTCATCCTAAACTTAATTATGTGTTCACAAAAATTCAAAATGATGGAAACACAATTAACAATAGAAGCAAATATTATGTTCATATCATAATTATTGTTATTTTGAAAAAGAAACAAAAATTAATCGTAGATAATTTCATCTGATGCTTTCGAAGAAAAATATCGCACGAAGCATATTGTTAGCGATATCTAACCTATTATACTAATAATTGCATATATTTATCTGCTTGAAAAATGGAATTTCTTTTGTCACAAAATCTTTCTGAAATTCTGCATTTCACTTCTACATTGCGGGTCAGACTTGAGACAGTGTTATTTAGAATGGAATTTGCTCTAATCACAGACTCGGATTATTTCTATATGTTGAGCTAATGACTTATGAAATCATTAATAATCAATCGCATTCAAAATTTTTATTTTCAATAATCAACAATTCCTTTAACATAATTAATTCCTGCGATTGTATAGTTTGTATTCAATGTCAATCAATCCGAATTTAATGTATTCCAACACCAAGCCTATTTGCGATTTCATTTTTCTGCTGTAAATTTTTAAGTGCCTCATATTCTAAGGAAGTAATAAGAAAAAGCTTTGTTTACTTTTCCAATCGCATTTTAAGAACTGAAATGCACTTATTTTTATCTGTTTAATGATGCGATTAATTCTCTTCAAGCTCAATTCAATAAGAAAAACAAACGGCTAACCACTTTAATTGCAATTCAGCAGCGATACACTTTTTAAAATTATACGGCAAAAGTTTTTCATCGATTTCACTCTTTCATAAATATTTGAGCAACTGTTTTGACAAATTAAAATTCAGATGTTCGGTGAGAGGGAGGGGGTGGGAATGCTGAGTAATAGATAAAAAGGAAAGAAAAAAGAATCAGAAAATGCAAATTTGGTAAAAGAATTTTTCTCGTAGATGATAATCAAACGCTTAATCAAAGTACTAAAATCGTAATTCATTAATATTTTGTTTATCAGAGAAAGGTTTGGATGAAATGTAACAAAATTTTATATGTAAGAATGCACTGATCATGCTCAAGTTTGTGTTCGGTTTAATCAGTAGCGGAAGTTTTCGATACTTAAAGCGTTGCTTTGAGGTGACGTCATCTAGTATCGTAGTTTTAGCCTTTGATTTGATCGGTGTTTGTTTATCTTATCTTATACTTAAAACGTTCGAATCAATAGTTAAACAAGATTTAAAAAGACCGAAAATTATGATTAAATATATTTAGTTAAATAAGTTAGAACAAAAGTATTTTAAGTTAATATTCGATCATCGGAACAACACATTCTTTGCAAATTTTCGAATGTAAATTGGAAATGATATAATTTTTCCAATTTTAATTGCCTTTCATTTTTTGAAAGTAAAAACCATTTAGTAATTAGTTGTTAAAAGTCATTAAATTATTAAATTATAACTAGCCCTTCTCGTATTTTTGTGAATTTACAAATAAATTAATCAAAATATGAGAAATGTTGCATTTGAGCTGTGCAGTAATGAAAACAATTAATTGATCGGTATTTTTTAAGCAAGTATTGAAGAATTATTGTGGCAGTCAGTTCGTCTTGCCTGCATTATGCCTGTATGATTTGATACATAAAAATTTTCTTAGAGCCAGGCTATCATCAGTAATTTTATGTATCTCAACCAAGTCAATACAGTAATATAGAACGACTAAGGTAAGAGATTGAAGAGATTCTTTGTTATTGAAACCTTTTCATTTCTCCCTTGCTTTATCACAGGTTGAATTTAAAGCACTGAAGAAGATAATTTTAATTTTAATTTTCAATATATTCCAAAACAGAAAACACACACACAAAGATAAATGGAGCAAGGTTTATAAATATAATGCATGCATGTTCTTTGTACAATTCAAAACCTAAACATATATATTCAATTACATATTTTTTTTTATTTGTTTAACTTTTCGAAACTTTCGAATCTTTTTTTTTATGTGTTGAGTTGAAGTGTTACAGCGCATGACATATCTTTCCACAACAATTTTCAGTTTATTTCATATTATCGATCTTTTTCATAATATCGATTAATGAGTGGAGCGCGAATGATAATGCGTGTGCTCGAAGGCATTTGTGCTTAAATTAAACTTTTTGAGCAGATAAAACTTTTGAGATAATGAAATATTCATTTCAAAATTGGCCAACTGCCTAATGGTCTAAAAAAAAACGGGGGATAGATAAAGAACTCTAAGAGAGTCTTGATTTCTATTATTAACCATTTTAGTAATGATCAAAATGTTTGCTTTTTAAGTCATAAACCGATTCAGTACTTCAGTACTCGTCAGTACTTTAGATAAAAGAAATGAAATAAGAATATTGCCATGTATAAATAGATGAATATTTGTAATGTTTATTACTACTAAATAATTTAATGGTTCTTTTTTAAACGTTATAATAAATTACTTTTTTAATATGGCATAATTTTTACCTAGTATTAAATGACAACTGAATTTTTGAAATACTAATTTTAATTTACTTGCATATCTGAAAAACACACACAAAAATATTACCAATAAATTTATTTAAATTGCTAGACAAAATAAATAAGTTAAGAAATTCAGATTGAATGCTTGATATCAGCAATTTCCTCTATGACTCATATTTTCCTTGAGATAAATTAAGTAAGTCTATACAAAAATGCTGCAATAAAAAGTAAATAAAGCATCCGAATTTTCTCATATCTTTTGGGTTATATTTTTAAAAAAAACTGTATATGTAATCGGATAAATACATTGTGTAAAAATAGCAGTACATTCTTTAGATAAATTATCATTATTATCTAAAAAATTCAAATGCTTATTAAATACTTGATCAATATTTAGAGAAAAATTATATCTATTTTTACATTTATCAGGGAGAAATTATATCTATTTGCTACATTTGTCAACTTAGAAATGAACAGTGCTGCAACAATTATTTATCAAGATTTAACAATTTTAAAAAAAGTTGTTTACTCATAAGTATGTTAAAATTTTCAATTTCAAATCCATATATTAATTTCATTGCAGTTCAAATATATGCAATGATCGTAGTTTTTGCAAAAGAAAATAATGAGAATGTTGAAGTATTAATTTAACAGATAAATGTATTAGAACCTTCCTTCCTACATACTTCCATTTCAGTCAGTTCGATAATATTCGCCCAAAAATGAATATCAAATGCGATCTGTAAGATATGATTTAGAACATTCATCATTTTTCAAGTGCAACAATTAATAATAATCGATCTCTCATAAAAATTTTCACCCAAATAACGTTTAGAAAATTATATATTCACTTTTCCGAAAAGGACAACAACAACAAAGGAAAATGAACATTTAATTAATAGATGTGTTGTTGTCAAAGTAACAAGAAACCAAAACTCATAAACATCTAATGAAAGATATTAGGGGTAAAAAAAGTGCCCTCCAAACCTAGTTTGCTTCTGATTGCAGCTCCAGTGTCTCTAAATTCGAAGAAAGAAAAGGGGTGCATTTTGTATCAATTAATCTGCTGTATGTGCTGTGGGCTTTCATAGACTGCCCAATAAATAGCTCCGAACAGTGTTTTTCTTGCTCTGTCCCCACATTTCTTGTATTATTTTAAATTTTTAAATATTCGATAAAAAGAAAATATATCTCTTGAAAATAAACTCAAGGAGTACTAAAGCTCTGCAGTCCTAATAGACGGGAAGCCACTAAGGATAATAAAATTAATTCCTCGGTTTCGACATTCATTTTAGTAATTTTCTTCTAAATTAATTTATTCGTTATACTCACTATTTTGCATTGACTGGTAATAAACAAATATTTCTTCATTTAATAACAGGCATTGTTTAAACGTGTGTTTCAGCTAAAAAGATTTTAACATGTACATAGTAGTGAAAAGAATGAAAAACACTATTTTTTTAGTATTTAAAAAGTAAAATGTTAGAAATAAAAAACACATTTTAAATAATAGAAATGAAATATATATATATACATTTTCTGTTTTAGGATTAATTTATTATCTAAGAGTGCTGTGTTTCAAATTGCACGAACCATGTCTCAGACTGACAAGACTGTCCAGCAAGTACAGAGCGCTTATTTCAATGAGGAAGCTCCTTCTGCAACTGAATCTGCATCCGAATACGTTTCAGCTCGTTCTCCAGAAACTTGGAGAAGTACAAGCATATCTGGTGTCGAGGATTGGTGCTCTATAGGCTCGGAAGGAACTACATTAGATGATTTCAAATCTCTTGATGATGATCTGGCCGAAGAATATTGCTCTGATGACAATGTAGAGGAACTGCCTTTCAATGATCAGCCAGGAGTGACAGAAACAGCCACATCCACATCCCGACGTGGAAGTGGCACAAAAGAATATACTGCCGTCAGTGGTGTTCAGG
Source organism: Argiope aurantia (assembly GCA_026543865.1). Lineage (NCBI taxonomy): Eukaryota > Metazoa > Arthropoda > Arachnida > Araneae > Araneidae > Argiope > Argiope aurantia. The sequence goes on along the minus strand of JAPMOR010014714.1, from coordinate 5,978 downwards.
AAAATAAAGGTAAAAAATTCACTTCTCACATTCAACCTGCAGCTGGCCGTGAAAAAGTTGATGTGCATTCTGGTGTGCAAGCAACTCCCAGCTCCACCTTCCACAGTGGTGCTCCTAAAGCAGGGCCATCTTCAGAAAAAGTATCAAAAAATTCCTCAGAAAAAAATTCAATAGTCGCTATTTCACCTAAATCGTCGGTGTGTTTGGAACCTCCCAAATACTCAACCCTTATTTCCAAAACGCAGACTGAAGATGTTAAAACCGAAGTTAAAAAATCATATGAGATAAAAACGGAAATCAAATCTGGTGGAGCTAGTGAAACTTTTACTTCATACAAAAGTGAAGCTATGCAATCAGGTCAACCTGATACCAAAGTTGAAAAAATACATAAAATTGAAATTGCTGATGATACCCAACGAGCTTATCCAAAAGTATCTGTTACAGATAATTTTCCGAAAGGTTCCGCTCTCGGATCGTCTAAAGCGGAATTATTTTCTGAATTAGAAGGTTTGAAAACAAAATGCTTCAAAGAACCGCCTGGTGCTGCATCTTCTTCTGGGATTAAGACGGAAAATGTCAGTTATGGGTTTTCATCCTTTTCTGGTGGTCAGCCACCTTCTGATGAAAGCGGCAGGGCAAAAACTGATGTTTCCAAAGTCCTTTATTCCAAAGAAGTCACTGAATCACACAGCTTTACGAGCATATCGTATCAACAGCAATCTTTCGGTGTCACACGTTCAGAAAAATGGCAGAGTGTTACTCCTCAAGAGCAAGAACCCCTTAAAAGCATAGAAGCACCACCGGAAATGGATGTGATATCCGAACAATTCAAAAAGTTGGAAGAAGAGATAAAAAAAGTATGTTGCATTTTGATTAATTTTTGACATTTAGTAATATATTTATATTTATGGCTTAATAATTCATTTTTTCAATGCTTTCAAATTACTAGAGTTCACAATTTTCGTGAGGATATATGATTTCATTGTCTGATAATTAAAACGTTTTAAAGTACAATTTTAAAATGATAAGAAACAACAACAACAACAAAAAGATATTATGTTTTACTATTTATGAGTCATTTAAAAAATGATGTTGATGCGAACCAACTTTGACCTTGATGTTGAACTTCAAGGTCGAACTATTCTCTTCCGAACGCTGTCGTTAGGATTATATGATTGGTTGGAATTTTCTATCTACATGATGCGGAAATTTTTGTTTTTCCTTATTTATAATTCTTTTTTATTTTCAGTATAGAGTTTTTTCCCCTTAGAAATCTTGAGACTTCAATATAACATTAGGCATGAGGTTGATTCCTTTTTTTAACTGACGTGCTGAATGTTATATAATTTAATTTTTTTTGTGTGGTGTAGGATTCAGCGTTTAATTTTTATTTTAAAATGATAGACAATGGTTGTATATACTGTAACCGTAACTGCTTTGACAACGCTCTCTCTTTTTTCATTGTGGTGCAGTACTCCAGCATATAATCTTAAATTGGTTCTTGTGAATCATAAATTTACTACTTGATTCGAGAAATTATGGTGAGAATAAAGTAATTGTAGCAATCACAATATAATAATTCTTACCTACCATTGCCAAAATTATATTGAAAGTTAGAAAGTATTTTCAAAATTAATTAATCTGCTATATTACGCACTCTGTACTTACTTCTTTTACTGTTGTTATTTATGATACGGCAATATTGCAACTAAAGAATTTTGAATTTTCAACAATTGATAAAAACTAGGATGAGAACGCCCATTTTTATACATTGCTAGTTGATCAGCGTAGTGAAAAGCCTTGGAAAGTATACGTAGCGTGCAGAAAAAGACAATGATAAATATCACCCATTTTCCTCACGCGAAATGTCATCGTGCGTGAGATTATGTTCTTAGAATCTTGCGGGAAAATTAATTTAAATGTTTTATTTTGATGTCGAGTTTTTGTATATTTCCCTTTTCGTTTCAGTTTCGTCTTACTCTCGTGTTTTCGAATACCGGGTACCTGTACAACGCTATTCGTAATTTTTCACTGAGTCAATCAGTTTAAACGAATTAAAAAAACGAACTTGCTTACTGAATTTTTTGAAATTTTGTCATTAAAATCCTTTCATGTTTTGCTCTACTTTTCTTCTCACACTCACGAAATATTTATATCAAGAATTTCGTTCGCATTCGTTGATTATTAACTTGCCAGAAGCTCGTATAAAGCAAGTTTATTTTATGACTTAATTTAAACAGGTTTTTGAAATTTGAATGAGTGCCTTAATACAGTGATCATTTTTTCAAAGAAATTACAAATTTAAACTTATGATTTTTAATTTTCATGTAATATTCTACTTATGGTGGTATTTTAGTGACTCAGATATAATACCACGTCTTCTACTACCAGTTTTTTTCAGATCCTCACAATAATTTGTGATGCAAATGATTTGATTAGTCTGGATTCTTGCATTGCCAAATCTTCATTTTTTAGGAGAGCAATTAATGCTACCATTGGAAAAAAGGCCTATGTTGTAATATAATGATTTCTTTTGGTTAATAAAATTCTAATAATGTTCTAATTAAAAATCTAATAATATTCTATTTAACATTCAGAAATCCCCCCCCCCCATTTTTCCGAAGGGATCTCTCGAATTTTAGTCATTTCCTTATAAATATTTTTTATAGTAAATTTTTTTTTAGTTTGAAGTTATTTTTAATTTATTAAATTATCAATTGATGCCTAGAAGATAAAATTATTTTTAATTTAGAATTTTTTTAAAATTTACTATTATTAATTGCATTACTATTAGTATGAAACTGCATTTAAATTTAGAAAATATTTGGCTTGTATTTTAAAATTCGAAACACGTTTATATAAACACTAATAAGTGGATTTCAAGTTCTGAAATGTGAACAGTACAGAAATACATATTTTTTGCATTAACATTTAAATAATTCAAAACAATGTACGCAACAGATCATACTTGTACTTGGAAATTTTCAGACTCAAGCCAATCTCCGTTTTACACAAGATTTCGCCAAAATTATGGCTTCAATTTGTTGGCTAATTATCGCCGACGATTCCAGTGGGCGATATTTTTAATTTCTTGACCATATGTTGTAGGAACAGTTAATATCAACCAGTACACAATAGACTATTCGCAATGCAATAATATTTTAGAAAAATGGAATATTAGAATTTTTTCCCATAATATTGTTTTACAAAAACCATTAAATAAAATCTCCTTTATCCGATTATGATGGGATTCCGATGATGGTGGAATAAAAAATTTTAATCATAAGAAATTAACAGGATCGCATTCTTTCCATGTAAAATATTCTGCACCTAAGTATTAAAATCAAAAGCTTTCACAATGGTCTGCATTTCAAGATAAAACTAGTATCAGCTTCAAATCATCTAGGCTTATGACATCAACAATCTATAAAGACAAAAAAAAAGTGATATATCTCTCCTGATTTGTGGATTTATATCCTCTATACGGCATCATTTTATGAATACACCATGTCGTTCATACTTGCAGTTTCTTTTAGATATTCGGTTGAGTTTTCTCGTTGATATTACAAATCAGCTTCGAAAACGTTTAATTCTTCCATATGTTTCGTCTTAACATCACTAAACTCATTCAGCTGATTTTCAAGCTCTTTCCAGTCATCCTTAAAAAAAAATATCAAGTTTAATTCCTTTCGCACTGTTTATCAGTCCTGTTGCTTCTCGCATCAAAGAATATATTCGAGCAGAAATTAAATGGAATGGAATTCTAGCTGTTTAAAACAAATTTTATTAATTACATTTAAATGTACCGGATGCTATCTACTAACAAACATATGATAAGCCATAACTGTTAAATAGCACATGAAGTAATGATCTATCGAGTGAGTATCTCCATGTTCTTTGAGAGGGAAACCTGTATAGTTCTGAGTAATTAAAGCTTTCGTTAGGCATTTTAAGAGTAGAGAGAAAAAAAAAATCAGTGGGCTGGCGAATAAGTAGTAGGTGAGAAATGCGATCAGTGACCGGCATGGTTTTCAAAGTAATGTCAAGTGAGCATTGTATTTGACATATCCTTTTTGCAGAAAAGAAACTCCAGAAAGTAGATGGGTGGTCATGTTACAGTAAGGCGAAAGTGAAGCAGATTTTTTCCGAACGTGGGAATAGCTTTCTCTACGGATGTATCACCTTCCACTTGGAATAATTACGAATGAAATGCAGTCGATAGTAATTCGTTTATTGTATAAGTAGCCGCCATTAGTGACCAAGCTGTTTGCCAGGATTACTGGTTGTTTTACTTTCAATTAAATCATTTATGCTTAACTTAAAAGTTATTGATTCGCCCAAGGAAATATTTTAAAGCATCACATTGTGACATACATTAAAACTGGGTTAGTTTAACAGCCTGTTCATTCTGTATATAAATCATCCTAATAGAGTCGATTCCTATGATATCTTTGCACTTAAAAGCTTAATCGTCTGGTTCATCTACCTGCTAATTTTCGCAGTACTTAACTTGCTTATTCGTATATAAACTGCGCAAATATTAGACAGAATTCGACATCTTTAACTTCTATTGATGGAAGAAAATCCTGCGATTCGATATTTGGTAAAACAATGCAAATAGTACGAATTTTAATGCAACAAATGTAATTTGTGGTTGAAAATTGGGCAAAAATTATTTATTAAAATTTTTTGTTACCTTTAAAGTGGTATGAACTCTAAACTAAGTGGCACGACAACCCATGCAGGACAAGGCCTATAGTAGCCATATCTGCTTTCTTGGCCGAGGGCTCTGGGGTGCAAGGCATATGTCCCGATTAGGTGATCAGCCTAACGCGGAAGTCCCAATGTTTGTTTCCCAAGGATACTTGGTCTTCAGTTTATACTGAAGGGATGAAAGGCTTAGTCGACCTTGCCCAGCCCGAGGATCGAACCTCAGACCTGTGCGTTGGAAGCTCTACCACCACGCCACCGGGCTTCTTTAAAGATGGTATGAATGAATAATAATTTTTTTGGTGGGTTTTAAGATGACATTAAAATCTTATTGTAATATAATATTTTTGTGAATCACCGAGGGAAACCGTAAAAGTGTCACTTAATAATTAGAAATTCTATTTAAAATAAATAAAAAAAACGTTCCAAGATTCTATTTATAACTTTCTAAGTATATCTGTGCCAAATTTGGTATTCTAAGTTTGTCGTGTAGAACGCTAACCTGTAGACGCACACTCGCCTTCACTATGAACCAACATTTTTGGCAACCTCTAGAAGTATTAGTTATGTAAAATTTCAGTTGAATCTTTTTTATGCAACTTACTCTTAATGATTGTCGCCGTAAAGTTATTTTTAAACTTCAGATGTTAACGGTCATGTCATTTGCACTATTTCAGAAGCCTTACACCCTTCTGTTCAAAGTGTTATGTCACTTTTCTGTTATCTGAGATAAAATGTGTACTTTAAGTTGAAAAAGAAAAGGATGACGTTTCAATTAATCCAACTGCTTAGTTGAAATCGTTCGTGAAACAAAAAGATGAAATAGTTATTGAAGATTTGTCTATTCTATAAAATAGTATATTTCAAGATTTAAGTAATATATCAAAGGATTCTTCAAATAAAAATCTGCCTAATTTGATAAACAATATTCTGCTTACTACAATAAGAATGCAAAAACAAATTAAAAGAGCAATTCACCAGAAATATCTAAAAATACCCGAATATTAAAAAAATATTTATCCTTGCATGCTTCTGTTTAACTGTAATTGACACACTATTTAAAAAATTTTATTATAAAGTTGACCCATACTGTGATATTCGCAACATAGAAAAACGAGCTGAATCTTAATATCTTGATTATAAACAAGAGAGGAAAGGAAAAGCTGAGAGAAAATATTAGTACCAATCCTGAAACCGATTTGAGCTTCACTTCAAAATTGCTGTAAAATACGCTTCAAATATTTTTTTTCAAAAAATTGAAAAAAAAA
>JAPMOR010014711.1:268092-304616 GCA_026543865.1 Argiope aurantia | reverse complement strand
CATACAATACCGATAATACAGACATCAAAATGATTACTTACAAATAAATAAATATCTACAAAATACATAATTATTTTACATTGGTTTAATCATAAGATAAATATCTTCGAGAAATGTTTCAAATTAAAACCAAAAATAATGATTTCCTTAAAAAAAAAACCCCACAATTTGCGATATATTTCTGTCTTTTTATCTACTGAATGAACATCAACGATTTTCTTTCTTTTTCTTTCAAATTTATATGGACTTTAAAATAAGACAAAGTTAGAGAACAAAATTAATCTTTTACCAAAATCATGTGCATAGATGAATAGATCCCGATGTAATGACCAAGAAGATTCAGAGAGTTGTCCTATAGGTGAACAGGATTTCTGATTCTCTCTTTGAAGAATATGGCCATCACTAATTTGAGATTTGTCTTAACGTTGCTCTAAAGTTCCTCATTAATCTCGAAATTATTTGAGTTTTCTTTTTAACCCTAAAGCACATGCACCCATTTTTTGAACATAAGCCAACGCGAGGGGTCCTTTTGCCTCCAAGTTGTCAGACATTTACCCTTTATTTTATTGACTATTTGCCAAATAATAAAATATAGCCAAGGTATATAAATATTATTTCATGCACATATGTTCTTATTTAAGATACAAATGTGATTTTTTATAAGAAAAACCAAATTGAATATGGCCTCTTTTTTTTAAATAACTAGTCTGTATTTATTTGTTTTCTTCCATACTTTTTCTGCATTCATTTCCTTTTTCCCTATTCCATTTATATGAAACTTATTATTTTAATGTAAGTAGTTTTCCTGTATAAAAGTATTGGAAGAATAAGAAAGTATATATTTTTTATATAGTTTACATTTGAAATTCTATGTAAAAAAGAAACTGAAAGAAACTGAATCATACAACTTTGAAAATTGATAATTTTTATAATTCATTTTTATATACATACTCAAAAAAGAACTTATATTCCTCTTCTTCTGAATAAAATGAATTGTTAGCATAAATTTCATTACAATTTATTCATATTATAAAAGAATTTATTTCATATAAGAATTTACAGCATTTTTTCAGGAACAGGGAATAATTCCATTAGATTCTATAAAGTATTCAGAATTTGTATTTTGTTCCGATTCTGCATCATGAACACCTTTCAAAATTTCATTAGTATCTGACTATCTGAGCTATTATGATGTTGTCTAAAAGCATAAAAACTTGGATAAGATTGTCTCTCGCCATCTTAGCCATAGCATTGAAATAATCTGAAATGCTAGCTCATGCAATTGTCAATTTGACCCCAAAGCTCTCTTACAAAAAATGAGATACATTGTTTCATTGATTTCTGTTGTCTCTAATATTCTTCTTCTAGCTCCCTCATGAAGTTATAAAAGGTGTAAGCATTTGAATACAAAGTCACTGCCGAGTGTCCGGTTCACGACTATCCGACCTAGTTTTCTTTTATCGTAATTAAATGACGAAGGCACAGACATTGCATTGCAGCATTAGCAAGATATAAGAAGCTGGTGGAAAAGAGTAGCGTTCTGTTCGTTGTTCATTGTTTCATCAATGTGTAATGGACATCAATTGTTGCCGCTGTCCCTGATTGTAACTGCACAGTACGTACCGTATTCATAAATTTTTCTTGGGATATACTTAATATAGTATTTTTAAGTGTAACGCATTAAAGATTAGATAATTTATGTTAAAATGCGAACATTTTTTTCTTTTTTCTTTAACTTACTTTTTTTCTAATAAATTTTTGAAACATGCAGATATAAATATACAGGGTGTCTCAAAAATCTTGATCGCGGCTTTTATTCATTAAATATTGATCACAGACATATACTGTAAATTACAAAGTTGTGTAAAAAAGGGTGCAAAATGTTATGAAATCGATTAAAATTTTCACGGGATTAAACTTTAAAAAATACAAAATTTAAATTTTTATACGGAACCCGTTCAAAATCATTCACACTAAGTAAAATGTGCTCCATCCTCTAATCATGTACAAATTTTCAGAATTTTATCATGAAAACTCTCAAAGATATGTTAAAACAAAGTTGGTGAAGGATCAATCACAAATTAAAATGTAAATGTTTACAGCTTCAGTGCAGATGACGCGACTCAGGAATGCAACATAAGAAATAAAATATGCTTTATATCCTAAGTTTTAAATACAAATTTTAAAATCTATACTTCCTGAAAAATACTTTAAAATTTTATATAATGAAATGCCGAATATAACTTAAAAATAGTACAGTCAATGAACTTGTAAAAAAAAAGTAATCTTTCCTTATTTAATTTTTCCTTTAAGTTATTATTGCTACAAAATTTTAATACTTTTGAACCAATAAATAGCATTATTCAATCATTACTTTCTTTGTTAATTTGTGTACGAAACCAGAAACACGAACATCCGACGTGATTTTTCCTGTTTGCGAACTCATATACAGGAATCGAAAAGTGGTTTAAGTCAGCATTTATGTAGTTTCATAGCTTTGAGACTTTTTGTGATAAAATGCTGAAATTTTGTACATGACCTTATTAGAGGATGTTGCACATTTTACATATTGGGAATTTTTTTGTACGGGGTCTGTCTTTGAATTTTTTTATTAGTTTAATCCGCTGAAAATTTTAATCGATTTCATAACGTTTTGCACCATTTTTTACGCAACTTTGTAATTTACAGTATATGTGTATGATCAATATTTAAGGAATAAAAGCCGCGGTCAATGTCTTTTAGACACCTTGTATATTAACTACCATTACCACGGCCTTCTATTTTAACTCGACACGTGATCGGTAACTACTTGTATGATTCACAGAGCAGTTGCCGCGTTAACATTCGACGTGACTTGAGAAAAATAGAGAGTTTGGAACTCACTAAGAAGTGAGAAAAAGTATATTATAACAGTGACTTACTGTAAAAAATCCTTTTCTTCTAGCATTGGTGAACCAAGAAATGAGTTTATAAAACTTCGACCTGTCCGGATATTTTGTTTTCCGGCATCTCCTTTCGCCACTTAGACCGGATATTGGTTAGTGCACTGTATAAGAAAATAACAAGAGTACTAAACAAGAAGGAAAGGACGAGGTCAAAAAGACCCTTTGCTTGTCACGGCAGGTTAATGAAAATATATGTCATATATTATATTTATTCTTCAAAGTACAATTTGCCAACTCTTGACGAGAATTTCAGCATCCTCTATTTCGTTTGAAAGATTGGATCAACTTGTTGAACAAAATCTACAGTTGCACTTGTCTTGTGCGCTTTTTCTTTATAATAGAAAATTAGGCTTAAATCTTAATGATTTTCCCTCTCTTTTCTGATCTGATTAGGACGAGAAAAATAATAATTCCAGATTAATTAGAATTTTCAAAGGAAATCAAGTTTTATCTCAGATCATTGGCAACAATCTTTTTTTAGAGAAAAAATCAGAAACCTTATCCAGCGGTATAATAAATCCTTGAAATTTCACGGTGAATTTATCGAAAAGTAACTATGATTGTACGTGACATTTTGGTAATAATTTCATTTTTTTAATCTATTATTTACTTTTTTTATGATTCATCATAGCTTGAAAAAAAATTTGCTCGTATTTATATTTTTTGACGCATTTCAAATAAAAAAAATACACTCACTGAAATGAGGTATGAAAAATGATTCTACAAGATATAGTTGGTGTTCAACTCAGGGCTTTTATGGTCAAATGCTAATTTAAACACATTTTACATTATCGTGCAATAAAATATACATTATACTTATGTTCACAAAAAAATGTACTAACTTATTTGTTAGGATCCTCCTTTGTTGGTTCTCATTGTCGGTTTAAAAAAACATAAACCATGTAATGGACTCATTAAAAATTGATGATATTGTTGAATTATGTATTGCTTTGAATTAGTATAAAAGCTAAGGCTTTTTTATAGCTGTTATTGCAGATTCATATAAAATGCCGTGCTTATATTATATTAGCGGTGAATATTCAAAAAGATTAATATTTAAAAAGCTCTGAAGTCTCACTTTATACTATTCGAAAATTCGAATCTAAATTCGTTAGTTACGGTATTGTTTTGTTTTGAATAACGAAGCATTGAGATTTTACCTTCAATGCTTGTCACGCATGCGTTTTTTTATTATTGATTTATTCAAGTATTAATGTATACAACAGCAATTTTTGGAGAATGAATGTTAACACCGTTTTTGCTTATGATCATAGAAAAAAAATCACACATTTTTCAGTGGTTTTTACGACGGAGACTTCCATACGTATGATGTGATAATATACTATTCAAATCAAATGTCGTTAAATAAATTTCCGTAGTATACAAGTCGAATTTAAACCATTTTTTTACATTTGTTAAATATAGGGCATAAAAAGGCCTAATATTTTATTTATACCCATAAAATTTTATGGTACAGGATGAGGCAAAAAAACTCGGACAAATTATTTTTAATATGACTTTAATAGAAATAAGTAATTTATCAGAATATAACAAATAATAATTAGAGTAGACTTTTACTAATAAATAAATTTAATTAGTTTCAAAATGTCTGAATTTTGCAGTGATGCAGAAGAGCAAATGCTTCTTGAAATTTTCATCAATGAGCCGCAAATATTCTACCTTTAATCTAACTCATTCATGTCAAAGGGATTGCCTTAGATAGTCCACACTTTTGTGTGATTTAGTGCACCCTAAACTTCAAAATGTACAGTACATACATACAATAATCCATGGGATTGACGTCTAGTGAATAGCGTGGCCATTCTACAGATGATATAAAGTCCGTAAAATGCTCCTTCAACACTCTTGTGTCTTTTTGGTATTGTGAGCTGGTGCGGAGTCATGTTGAAACAACCAGTTTTCATTTACAAAGATCTTTTTGGAGCATAAAAATACATCAGCTTCTAGAATGTCCCCTTGGTACATTTTTTCATTTATTTTTAAACCCTCATCCACAAATACCACGTTTCGTCACTTGCGCCAATTCCGCACCAGACTAACCAACTTCAGTTGTTAGCGATGTTCAACAATTGCCGATGTTAAATCTTGGGACTTTTGACCATTTTTTATGAAATGTTTTTCTTATTTTATAAACTTCTATGGAAAGAATTCCTTTTTCCTAACTAAGCAATGCAAATTTATAGAATTCATTTATCTTTCTGATAGAAGAATTCATGGATTTTCAAACATGTTTACATTGGAAAACTAAAGTTTTATCAACGAATTGATTAAACAAAAATGTTTTGATTCATCTCCATATTCATTAAAAATATAAACATCAAATTATTATAAAAATAGAACAGTTTTGCATCTCCCTAAACATTTATAATAGCATATTTATCAGTGTTTTAATTATATCTAACGTATGATGATCTGAATGTAATCCCAATATCAAATTTGCCGTCAGACCAAGAAAAATTAATTTTTAAAGATAGTGTGCTTAATATGTAATAAGGCTACCTTTTCAATTCAACAATATGAGGATTAAAATACATTTGAATATAACATAAGTTACCATTGCTTATATAAATATTAAAATACAATATTGAGATTTTGTTATGCTTTATTATAACCCTAGAATACTCGTAGAAATTGGAATTTGGAGATTTTTATGGTACAGGTATGTACTCTAAAATCGTCTCCAAATCATCATAAAGGTTTGTATTTACTTTCTTACATTTAAAATATTATCTTTTGGTATGCTGATAAATCATATTTGATTATCAGTTTTTTGTTATTCAAAGGGAAAAATGATCCCAGTAACAATTTTAAATGCAAATGGAAGTTAAATTGTAAACCACATTAATTATTTCATTAACAAACCTTAATAACATAATTTATATCCTCAGTTACCCTCCTGTCAGCTTTTAAAATTTTCTAATTTATTTCTCAATCTGCTTTCAAATTAAATTTGAATCTTCAAAGCTAGAAGGAAATTTCAGTAGCTGACAGAACTCGGGGGGGAATTCATGAGAAAGAAAGCAGCATCTTCGTCAAAATGTATGCCTTGCGTGATACATAGAGCATCTGTTATCTTACGGGCATTTGGTACCTGTGTTAAATAAAATATTCTCATTAACAATTTCTATTAGGTGGATGGGAAGGGATTAACAGTTATATGTAACATATTAACGCTTTAATTTCGTAAAACCGATGCATTAATATTTAGTTAATTAAAATGAGTGTTTCTATATTTAGAAATTTACACGGACGTGCAAAGAATGATTTTTTTTAATATTACCTTTTTGATACATAACAATTTTAGTTCTTCCATACTCCATTCTGTATTCCATTTTTTGTCTCATGCGTTCTACTTTATTTTTCATTTTTCTGCATTGCAGTAATATAAGAAACAAAAATGAAAGATTTTAATGTTCGTTCTTCAACATTACTTTATTGAATAAAATAGATTTAGTGCAGTTCATAGAAGGGATGATTCAGTCACCAAAACTCATGTGAGGCCTATACCGTTTAAAATAAATACAAATTTTATTGAAAACGAACTTGAAAAACGGAAAATAAATTCAGAAAAAAAAAACTCTGCACAGAATTCCACGTGAAGGGAAGCAGAAAAATTACATACTGCATGATAGTACAGATAATTAGCGTCAATGATATCAACATTATGCTAAAAATGGGCATATTCAAGAAGATAGAGTTTGAATTTGTTGGATTTTTATTCCAGAGAAGATAGAGTTTGAATTTTTATTGCAAAGAAGTCATAAATGGGATCAATTTGCGCCAAGAAAGAAACGGAATAAATGAGTTAATATATTTTCTTTGTTTTAAAAAGGTCATCTTTCTCAGAGGAAAAAAAATGTTACAAATCAGCTTATGTATTGTTTATGTTACGGTCAATGGGAATAATTGGTTATTATTATTAATACTAACCGCTTCTTTTGATCAAATTGAGAAATATCGTAGATTATTCACTTTAACCGGTTATTATTAACAATTCCCAATGAAGTTTGGTCGTGATAAAACGGTTTATATAGGATTGGGACATGGGTGTGCTTCTTTGGATATGTTTTATAAACTTGCTATGAAGTTTTTCTTTCATATTTTTTTTCTTTATTCACAAGTCTTCTCTTTGCTTTCCTTAACTTTTGCGAAAAATGAATTATATTCTTCTCTTGTAAATAAACGAAGGTTATTTTACCTTTTTTGATTTGAGCATGTCTAAATGGTTGTTGAAACGTGACTTCATGACTTTTAAATCATCATTCATTGTATCTAGTAAAAATTTATTAAAATAATATCTAAATTTGTGACAAAAATTAATATAAACGCTAAAAACTGACAACAAAAGAATTCTGAACCTAACTAGTAAAATAAACAATCAACTGATATTGTCTAGCTGTTTCCAACACATAAAAAAAAAATGCGAAAAATTACCATTAACCAAATTTTATTGGCAATTATTAATAACTTTAAATGTGGTAAATTTTCATAAATTATTCACTTTAACTGGCTTACTTGGTTTTTATTAATAACGACCGGTTAGTTGTTACTTATGTCACTTTACAAGCCCGCTGACAGATGTGCCAGCGATTACAACCCAGTGAGCGTCTCTTGTTTTTTTCAATAGCACCAACTAGGGTCAAGAGAACAAGTTTTGCTTCTTCATGCGTCACATTCGCTTGCACAACCCTTTTCTTTATACACCTCACAGATAGAACACAGTAGAAGAGAAACCACGCTCGAACCGAGACTCGAAACCGGGATGCGCAGATCACGGGGAAACGTCCTACCCCTATGCCAGGACGCCGTCATGATTGATTGGTATTAATAATAACCGATTATTTACATTGAAAAAATCTTTTACATTGAATACTGAAGTATATTGATGTATTATTGAAGAATGTATTGAAGGATATATTATTAAACTAGCTGCCTTTGGTGACCAGACGGTTCACCAAACTTAATTATCGTTAAAATTTTAATAATTAAGTATTTTATGTAATTCCTACTTTAATAGCTTCTTAATTAAAATATTTTAAAACTTCAAATTTCAATTCACTCGTAATATTATAAAGGCCTTCAGTCATAACGTAATCTGTATCTCTCTAATTTTCTGTTAGCTCCCGTAGAATTTATGCTTTAAATTAAAGTGGAAATGTTTAATCTGCAATTAATATAATAATATTTTTTTACTGTAACAAAGCATTTTTTTAATAATATGATTACAGAAAACAGAGTCCCTGAACATTTAAACCTTATGAGCACTAAAGAATATATTTCTTAATTTATCTAATATCTCAAGAATTTGTCAACAAAATTTTCTGAGATAATCATGGGCAAATCGATTAATTAACATTGTTTGATTTTAAATACATCAAACACTAAGAAACTGAACAGAATCGTTTAAAATAATCAGTCGAAAACAGGTTTAAAAAAACTACTTAAAAAATGATGTAACTTAAAACTATAAGCATATGCAAAAAATACATGACTAACATAAATACAATTTAATTACAAAAGCATAAAACTAACCTAAAAATAATTTAAGTCAAGTCCGCATCAATTGAAAATAGTTGTCAACAATCAGAACACAATGCGCATGCACGAATTTTCTACACCAGTTAGGGTAAGGCTATGCAGATTAGAAATTTTTAATTTTCTTTTTTCTGTTTTATTTTAATTCAAAAGTACTTTAGAATGAATCTGAAAGATCGATTAATTAACAATGTTTAATTTTAAATGCATCAAACACTGAGAAAATAAACAGAATCGTTTGAAATAATTGTCGGAAAATATGTTAAGCCTATACTAGTTAGCGGGGTAAAAAAACTGAAGACTTGCTCATTTCGCGGTGAGCAAATGAAAAGACATTTTGGCTAAAAAGTTAGTTTTTTATTAATAATTAAAATTCTAATTAATTTTTTTTTAAATTGAACCCTATGTGCACATTTCCGACCTCCAAGTTATGCATATGCCAAATTTGTTAGCTGTAGGTCGAACGATCTGACTTGTAGAGCGCCAACACACACACACACACACACACATACACACACATTGAGCTTTATATAAGTATAGATATATTGATGAAGTATATTGAAGTGTATTGATGCGCTTTAATATTTTCATGAATGAACATTCTAAATGCATACAATCATTACACTAAATCTCATTCTGAATTTCATTTTCAACCTCATGTCCTTCCTTTGTGACTAATGAAGTGTAAATAAAGAGATCCTAAATTTTTTCTATAAGATATTTTTGGATGAATGGTTACTTATATCTTTAATCTATCTTTTCTATTCTTAATTCTTCTTTCAAAAAAAAAATCTATTTGTTGATTTGTATGTTTTCAAACAAAACAATGCTTGAAGTGTAAAAAAGTATCCATTGGAAATGATCAGTTGTTAAAAATGCTTTTGCACTTAAAAAGCGCTGTATTCAATGACAGCATGCACAACTTCATTGTTCCACTTACAATTTGTTTAAGGGAAACTTTCAAAAAATTTCAACTTGAAACAGCACGCCAAAGACAAAGTTCTGATAAATGAAGGTGTCTTTTATGAAATACATGTCAATTTTTGTGTATCATATCTTTAATTTCGATTGCTGGCATAATTACTTACATAATTAAATAATTATTGTAATAATTTCATAATTATAAATAATGTTCCTCCATAAAAATATGATATATGGTTTTTTATATTCATTTAGGTCAGAACGTTATAGGAGAAATTAAGACTGATGAGATGCTTAAACTGATCACAGGCTTTTGGAGAGCAATAAATAATAGCGATTATCGTGAATGTTTTTCAGCAACTACATGTCATAAGTTTGATTACTACGTCTTCTTATTAAAATTTCTATATTTAGAAAAATCTCTCAGATCTCAGATTTCAACTTTTCTCTGCTTTGTCAGAATATGATATTCCTTGCTTCGAAAATTCCTTAATTTTTTCCCTTCTTATAAAATTGAGTTATCAGGCGGATAATCATTGCCTTGTTTTGTGTAAGATTATTTTATTATTAGTGTTTGCATGATATTGGTAGATTGGTATTTTTTAAACTTATAAACAATTTTTTCCGAAGAATAATTATCGAAATAAAAACGAAATCATAAAAATTTTTATCAATGCGGATAAACACATATCTATCTTGCATCGATTATAATTTCTATAGGTATTAGCACGTATAAGCTGCAACTAAAATTTCAAATGATGCATTACAATTTACTATTTCTGGCATTACCCTATTAAAAACATTCCATTAATATCTAATTCAAAATTACTGTGCGTAAACTATGCTAATTCTATTACTGTTGCGTGACTCTTTATTCAACTTAAATTTTATTCACGCTAAAAGTTTGGACATTTGCATTTGCCAGTTTATATTGCTAATAGGTTTTAACTATCCATGTGGTACCATCTGTCAATTTGATGACTAAATAATATATATATATATGCTGTTCTTCAATGTGATTTAATTCTATGCAAAAATATTATGGTAATCCAAAATTTATATATGCTACAGTTTATGTGACTGATGTAATTATTTATAATATATCGCAAAATGGATTAATCATTTCAGTCACGAAATGATTAATCGATTCATTTTTCCTGCAATCTCTTTATACAAGAATGGACTAAATATAACATTAAAGTTTTGGAATTTGCTTTGGAGTATGGATTTTTTATATGTATGAATAATGTACAAGAACATGAACAATGATCATTTTTTATCATATATTTACAACCCGGAAATGTATATGGAAAATGTGTATAGGTAACTCTCAGTTCTTGTTCCATTACTTCTGTTTAGCATTTTATTTTAATTCTGTAATTGCAATGCCTTTTTTTTCTGTTAGTTGATCGCAATTGATTTCAACACGATTTTATTGAATATTTTAATTTGAGTATTCCTGAATGCTCTGTATATACGGGATCGAAAATTTCTGCTGGATTGTAGCAAAAATTTATGAGTTGAAGTTCGCTAGTAATTTCTTTCATCGATATTTTTTTTTGTATTTGTCATTACATTTTATTTCTGCTCTTTTGCAATTAAAATTGATTGAATAATGAAAATATGAATGTCTCTGTTCTATAGAAATTCGCGATTTTAGACCTCTCCATCTCTATTGGTCGCCTTCAAGAAAGAAAAAGCCCTTTGATATCCCCCAAACTGATTGTTCTAAAATAATTATATTCAAAGTCACACAACTCAATCAGGCTTGACAACAGAAAATCGAAACGTTCATTGATTGTCAAGATAATTTTACTGATTCAAATTTATAGGATCGATGGACTGTATGAAATTTAAACTTCATAATTGCTTTTAGAAGTGCCTTTGTTAGTTGAAATAAAATATATTCTTTATCGCATTTAAATCTTTTTGAAGGTAAAATAGAATTTTATGATGAATTGGAGAAATTATTTTGAGTAATTCCTTGAAATATAGTATAAATTATTTTTCTTAAATATTATGTAGTACGCATAAGATTACAATGTTGAAAGATTCAAGTTTCTGTAGTTTTATTTTTAAAAAATATATATTTGGTTCTGGCAAAAAAGTTTTCGTATATATATTGAATTTTTATCTTTTCCATTTCAAACTCAAATATCAAACTTATGGTAGCTAAAAGCAAATTAGAGAGATAGATATTACAATGAACAAAATATCATAAGGTTTCTATAATAATATGAGTTATGTGACTATCGAAATTTCAAGCGTAAAAATATTTTGCTGGAGAAGCTACTAAGAAACCAAGGTGAATAAGTATTTATTTGAAAATTTTGGAGACCAGTATTCCTAGTAAAATAGAGGGTCGCCAAAGGCTGCTAGTTCAACAATATTTTTAATATCTCATGAACTGTTGCATATTCATTTTAGCATTCATTGCATTCATTTTTATTAATTAATCATGTTTATTTTACTTCTTGGTATTTATGTTTGGTAGAATTCATTGTTTTAAGTACTTCGTTTCTTAGCTTGTTCTTCTTGTTCCAGGTTTATTTTTAGTTTGATTTTTTCCTATTAGCCAATCTCTATTTATTTCAAACCTACCTCAGTAATTATATTGGATTTGAGAGTTTATGAACATTATGGATAGCAGATCCCACTCTTAGGACGAAATTTAGGTGTTGCAGTGGATTTAAATCTAAAGTGTACCATAATTTTTTTTTCATTTCTTAAGCACCCTCACAATTTGCGTGAGATTTTCTACTAAAACTTCCGTTAATTAAATTATGCCAATCATATCTGAGATATTGTTAACAGGATAAGTTTCCAGCTAGACGGGCACAACTTCTAATTATTAATAATACCAATTAATCGCGTTAACCTTGATATACATATTTCAGTATTTATATCGATATTTTCATTGTCTATTTATTTTTAATAATCGAACTATAACTGTAAATTTCAGAACTTTCCACTTAATAACGAATTAGTTCAAAACTATTCAATGTAGTGGAATATGTATAATTTACGAAAAGTCATATTCGGTTAATGCTAATTACATTATTATTTACTACAAGTAAAATAATTTCTGTCGGATTTTTAGAAATTTTCATTCATTTTCTCATTTTTTTTTTTTCGTTTTACTTGGTATAAGCCTCCGGGGTGCACCTCTAAAAATGGATGAGATGCTTCCGGTATGGTGGTTGGATCTCGCCACTCCGGAGGGTACACAAAAAGGTGGGGGATCTGGCTCCTCCCATCGATGACAGGACGTACTTCCTTCGGAAGTATCGATGCCAGTGACGGTCTTTATGATTCAATCACAGTTTCCGCCAGTGTTGCTGTTGCGGCTGTCCGGTCATTCAGTTTTCTTTATCCGTGTGCCTTCTGGCGGGTCGGAGAGTCAGTGATATGACTTCACTTAGTATTCTATCACACCTTCTTTAAACCAAAAGTTCAAACATTTTCGAAAAATAAACAATTTATACTAATACTTTACTAAATTGTGAGAATGACTTTAGTAGTTGAATTATAAACACAAATACTGAAAGTTAAGCTTCTTCCGTTTTATACATCGTACATCTTTGATAAACTCTTTTGAAACAAGTTGAAATAAGACTTTTTTTTCAAATGCACCACACCAAATTCTCTCCAATACTTTCTCGTTTCAGTTGAAAGTACATCTCCAGCAATTGCCTATTACTTCAATTCACACAGTGTTCTCCCCAAGCACTACTATAGTTCTCACTACACGCTGTTATCTGGTCCCATCATTATTTCCTCTTGCAAAAGAAGATCTCGATCTCTCTGAGCGACAGGCGAAATGGCAGAAGTCACATAAAACATTTTTTTATTGGGTTCCATTGTCATTTTTATTAGGTTTCTGTGATACTTACACAGCTACTAACATGGCTTAGAATTTTCTCTTTATCTTTCCCTTTATGTTTCTTTTTATTCAGTTGATTTACAGTGTAGGAGTAGTAGATACAGAAAAAAGTTCTACGCAAATTCGGATTGGAAAGTAGGGATTTGTCTCCAAGAAATGGAAGTAGAATCTTCTCCGCAATTCACGAAAAAAGACTTTTTATTTATTTAAGACATAGATAAATAGGTAATAAGGATGTCACTTGAATCCTTACGATCTCCCAGTATTTTTATGTTGGAATGAAGCACTGAGTCTTTTGCATGATCTCGTTAAACATTCATAAGGTTAAATCACAATATTCGTTGTTTGACTGTTTTCTCAGTTTTGGGATTTTATATTTAACGCGCAATGATCATAAAGCTAAGTTGAACCGTCGAAACGAATGGAAGAGTTATTTTAATCGAGAAAAATATCTTCTAATTTTTATATGAACAAATATAGATGACTTGTGTTAACTGTAACAGAGGTAAGCTGTTTCCGCACATTAATTAATTTTTTTAGCAAACTTTTCATTAAATGTGATTTTTGCGACATGGCCTTATTACATCAGAACACCGAAACGCAATGAAAGATTGTGAACAAATGCTCTGTTTTGCAAGTAAATAATAACAAAAAATATATTTCGCAAGTTTTGATTTAAGATTAGTTGATCAATTGAAAAATGTTATTTCTTGCTTAAGTATTAAGCCTTGTTTAAGTTTTCTTGTTAAATCAAGTATAGTTTATGTTTGTTTAAATATACTTGTTTATATGTTGGTTTAAAAAGTTATTTTCTATTTTAATCGCACTATTTTTTATATATATAAATCAATAAAAATGTCTAAGATGGTGCAATGTGGCAAGTCATAACATATTACAACTTGTAAGATTTTTCTTGGTATGTGTGCGATTCTGCTTTAAATATTAACAATCACTTTCAAAGAAAATATATATGTCCTTAACTATTCGCTTCTGGAAGAATCTAACAAAGAAGCGAAGGAAAAAAAATATGCAGGTATAATTAATAAGAAATGAAAGCAAGTAAAAGGGATAAGGAAAATGGAAATATTTAAGAAAAGTAACCCCAAAAAAACAACAAAGAAGAAAAGATTTAAAGTACATCAAGCCCGCTGACATGGCAATTCTTTCATATAATCAAGTTTCAAACCAGAAATGCTTCGACTCCAAAAATCCACGACAGTACAAACAGCTCACTATGGCTTGAATATATGCTGAAGGAAGAATGCGTTCTATTTTAACTTTTCAAAATATGGGTACAGAATGACCGTGAATAGGAAATAGTCTATCATTTGCTGGTGTAAATGGAATATATTATGCATACTGATTTTTAAACTGATTGATTAAATAATTTTATTTTTACTTTACTATGAACCCCGTGTTATCATTTATTATTACTCTTCATTGTTAAGTGATAATAATTACCAAATGCATTATGCGCTTTAATTAATTAAAAATATTAAGAAAAAAGCACTTCATTTTTTTCTCCAATTTGTGGTATGTCTGTAACAACCGGTAATATCTGAAAAAAAATTATTACTAAAATCAATAAAACTGCTAAATATATTTTCAATATGCATTATGAATGAACATAAGAGCAGTCGTTATTAAGGAATGACAGCCGTAGTTAAAAATACAAACTTTTTTTCCAAAATTGTTCATTTTTGAAAAAAAAAAAAAACAATTATCACTGGTTTTTCCTGTTTTTACTAGATAAATGAGGAAAACGTTTTGTTTTTTTCATTACTTTATTATTGTAGAGGAAATATGAAAACTTCTTAAATATTATTTCTTTCAACTTCTTAATCGAGTTATGCAGGCTTGTAAAACCCTATTAAGTAAGTAACCCTATTAGTTTACTAGTAAGTACCCCTATTACAAGTAAACTCAAGTGATATTTTAAAGATATAATAAGGCAAAATTTAATATAAGTATGAATTTATTCATTTATTTTTATTTTCAAAAGTGTACAGAAAATAAAGAAAAAAATGACAAATGTATGCCTTGGATGGAACTTAATTTTGTTGATCTTATGTTTAAAATCTAAATATGACTCTGAGGTAGCAAGCAATTGTCGATTAGATGTTTCTTTGCGTCACGAAATCTCATTTTAATATTAAGAAATATTATTATTTCTAACCAGATCTAAATACTAGTTTTATGTAATAAAAGGGATTATTATGCTTACACTTTGTAGATTTGTAGAAGTGATTTAAAAATCACTTATCCATAAACTGGATAAAGAAGCCTTTTATTTTAAAAGAAAAGAAAAAGAAACAACAGTCTGTTGCATCCCACCTTTTATTTTATAGATTTTTTCTTCTACGATCCTTTTACGAAATAAAGAACCATTTTCAGACATCGTGTGCTTTCTAAAACTGCATTATGATACCAAAGGAAGAAAATATAATAAATATTAATCATGTGCTGTTGGTAATTGAAAGCAAATAAATTTAAAATGGTTTCTCTACAAAACGTAAAGTAACATTACATGCAAAATTAATTTTGTAACTGTTGTTTCTGACGAATATCCAGATATACGTAGAAAATTCTAAAACTTGTATCGGAACTGAAATTATATTAAACCTCTTCAATCAAAGCAGCAGCATTTCAGATTTCATGCTAATTTGATATGATTATAAATATTATTTTCAATTTTATATTTTTTAAAGAAGCTTATAAAGATATGTATATGAAATTACATATTCAGGCTTTTTAATGCATTTGTTTGACTACAGAGACAAAAAGCCATTGCAATAAAATACATGGAATGAAGTTTCCATCAAGATTTTATTTTATAAAATAGAAGACAGAATGTTTTATATTCTATGCATCAAATGAAACGATTTGCTAATTTTCTTTATAGACATTGAAGCCCGCTAGTTTGTCCCTCAAAATTCTAATGAAAACATTAGATTAACTTATTTAAATTTTGTATCTAATATTTACAATCATCACTTAGTCGTCAATTAAAGATTTCAGTGATTTAACGTATACTTTGCACGCACTTACGTACTATAAAATAAGAAATGTAACTTTATTATTCAAGATGCACCAAGTGTATGATTTTTCACTTTAACACATGATAATTTATTAATTTCAAAAGCCTCTATATACAACATATAATTATAGTTTTTTAATATTTCAAAACAACATATTAATTTTAAAAAATTCGAATTATTGTTTTGAAATGATATAATGAGATGATGTAAAATTGTATTAATGGCATCACTTTTGTAATAATCAACAGTATTAAAATTTCCATAACGCATATATTTATACATATATGCTATTTTAAGTCAATCTGTTGATAAACATACTGTTTCACCTTACGCCTATGTATTCAAAAGAAAAAAAAATACTAAGAATTTTCTTAAATTATTTTTCTTTAAATACATTTGTAAAAAAAATCTGTAATCAAATAATGCATCTAACATATTTTCGCAATTTGACCTTTTAGTGTTATTCCCCTATTTATGATACAAGCATATTTGTAACAAAAATATTCCGAAAGAAATACTTTATACTTTAAACAAATAAACCATAAACGCAATTTTGCCATCAGAAACCTTTAAATTCTTAAAACGAGAGCAATGCATTGCCTCGAAGTTAGTTTAACGAATTCCAGGAACTTTTTTTTTCTCTCCCTGTACTTTGCGTCGTATTCTATTACATTTTTGAGGTTTACTCATTCCTTATTCATGATCTCAGTTAACGAATTCCCGGCAGAATTCAAAGGACGGGAGTTAACCGTTTCACTTTCTACTTTCCAGTCTAAAAATCAAGCTCGTTCCCTTTCTTCGCTTTACTACGCATCCTTTCCCTTTCTTTTAGTTTTTTATTCTCACATTTATATTTAGATGCATTTTTCCCTTTACCTTATTTTCGGATCTACTTCCTTTTTATTCACTTGACAAATAAGGAATTCTATCTTGTTTTTGTGCATATGTTTAAGGCTTTTTTCCAGTAGTTGACATTTAGTTCCGCTACGGAGAAGCTTATACTTCCTGCTTCAAATACGAAGTAATGCATACCGCCGTAGTTTTGTTTAAAGAGATAAAAAGGAAATGCTATAAAGAGTATGTATATTAGTAGACTGGAAAAATATTCGAGGGAAAATGCATTTCATATTCGATTGGATTAAACGCAGTCTTACACAATATTTTTAGGAATGGAATTCGTGGGATCTACCAGAGCAGAGAAAATATTATTTGAGTGATCTCGAACGTATATCTACGAATGCCTGAAACTACACTTACTGATTTTAGAGATAATTTTATATTCAAAGAAATTTATATATATGTATTTCTTTTATTGCGGATTTTACTTATGTGCATTGCTAACCTCAAAAGAGGTTCTTTTTCAAAGGAAAAAAAAATAATGTTTTTTTAGAGATAATACAAAATATACTTTAAAGCTTTATGCTTTTGAATTCTTTTATTTAACATGATTTGTTTCATGTAATATGCATAGATGAAATTCTGAAATCGGCATTTTACTGACTTCTTGAAGTATTAGAGAATTGAACACTTCCACACTTTTGTATTTCCGATGATAATACACAATTGTAATATCGACCAAATTGAATTATTAGTTAATCATCAAATACAAAATATCAGTGCCACAACTAAGAATTATCAGTCATAAATTTGAAAAACAATATATCTTAAAATTATTTTTTTAATTAAAGAAATCTAAAAAAAAAACCCTTAAAAAAGTGCGTTGCTAAAAAACAAAAAAGAAACCCTTCTAAATTAATTTTATACTCTCTTATTTAACTTGGTTTTCGTCTTGAATGTAAAATTAGATTTTTAATTGCATTTCACTCGTTTTCTGTATAAGTTCAGTTAATTTAATTGCCATGCTACATGATTTGCCTCATTTGGTATAATATTAGAGAAAAACAGTATTTCAAAATCCATATATTTTATTTATAAAAATAAATTTTGAAAGATATAAGCAATTTCTAATGCACAGATACAATTGTAGAGAAATAATGCATTTACCCAATAAAAAAGTAGATATGATAGCACTAATGAAATCCATTGCTTCATAGAATAAATGGCAAAATTATTCAATCATTTCATAAAATAACTAGATATTCTACGAAAGAAAGACTTAATCATTGTTAGTAATTTCATGAAATAAATAGGCATTCTGTGTTCTAATTGATAAATCATGATCTATTTTTTCTATAACTAGAATTTCTTTGAAATGAATAAGTTATATATTTTAATAGCAGCAAATATTTCTTAAACACATAATACTTTACACATTAAAAGAGGAACTGAACAGCATTTACAAAAATCCATCAAAAGGGTGATTTGTGCAAAAATGCTATTACTCAGTAAGTAAATAATTTTACGCGGACATTTTATACTTTCATAAATTGTATTTTCTATAGTTTTAAATTACTAAGCCATTTTGTTTCGTAAATTTAAATTATTGTTTCATTAAGAATTCATTAAATTATGAAAAAAAGGAACATTCAAAGGAATAAAAAGTTGGAATTCAGTAAATGAAAATAAAAAAGAAAAAAAAAGGAATTATTTAGCTTTATTTAAATGATTTATTATTTAAGTTTCTGATTCATTTTACTTTTCCCAGAATCCATATAAAACAGGTATCTAAATAAATTAGAAATGATCTCCAATATTTTAAATGAAACATCTTACTATATTAGTTTACATTATTTAACTTCTTATTTATATCATTTTCAAGTAGTGTTACATTTTGATAACCTCATGCATAATATATCCATATCATGTATTAAATATTGTATATGAATAAAAAAATGAGCATGGAATAAAGGTTTTTTTACATAACTTTGTTTAATCAATATATACAGAAATTACTAGCACAATGTAAACACATATTTGAATCTTTACGTTAGCAAGTGAATCATTCCTAAATAAATCTTTTGTACATTAAAATTATAATTTTTTTTATGAAGACGCAGAAATTTTTTTATTTAATTAAAAGCTGAAAACATATTATTAGTACAGAAAATTAGCAGATGTTATATCAATCCTATAATAATAACATTTATAAAGAGTAGAATTAGTCATAACAAACCTCTCTGAACATAAGTATTCGTATAAAGCGCATTCATTCATTTCTTGATATACGCTAGTGTTTTGGTATATGAAATTTTGTATATCTGTATATTAACAATAATAATACACTATTTTACTACTTTTTAGTATTTAGTATTGACTGAATTGATAAATTTAATGAAATTTAGATTCCAGATGGATGGCGCCAGCTACTGTAAAACTTAAGAAAACACGATTTCATGATTCCATGATATTTATAGTAGTGAGCTATTAATGTCAAAAAAGGGATAGTAATGTAAATAAAAATATTGTCCAGAGTACAATAAGAGATAGTTTTTAAAATCATATTTTTAAATTTATTTTGAATACAAACGATATTTTCTAATAAGAAAATAAAATTTAAAAATTGTTACAAAACATAAAGATAAATCTGTGCATAACGGAATTAAAATTTGGATTCTTCAAATGACTACAAGTTTATTCAAAATGAAGGTGTGGATTTAAAATATTTATTTCTAAAAATCAACATATATTAGAAACAATATTTCACTTGACAGAAGAAATTCTTAAATTTCAACCTCGTCAACATAAGATGTTTTTTATACTCGACAGAAGTCAAATACAGAGTCCATTTCTAGCCATGTGTGAAAAAAAACTGGTATCTGGTTACTTATTTCACCGTTGCAACATTTTGTTCTTGATGAACTTAGTAGCCGACAAGAAGTAGCAATGAAGATTTGCAACCATAAGTTTTTTTAAAACCTTTCCTACTTTTATTTCCAAAATTCCTACTTTCTGCTTCCTTCGCTTGTAGATTTCCTATGGAAATAGGAAAAAAAGTAAGTAATAATAAAAGCTCGAAAGTAGTTTGGATCATTCTATATTCTGCATTCTGTTGTGTGAGTAAGACCAGTGCCTTTCTCTTTGCATTTTAAACATTCTCTGTGGATTTTTCAAATACACTGCTAATATGTTTACTACGAGTGAATTCTTTTTCAAAAACAGAATGAAATTCAGTTGCAATGCAATAACTGAATCAATCTTTGAATAGTGTAGTATGTCAAACGACTTTTTTCTGAAGATTCATTAGTTTCAGTAAGTAAACAACATTGCCTTTTTAACCAGAATTATTTAAATGCCTTTTGTCTAGTGACACATTGTATATATTTCTATCCACTACCATTCATTAGAAATAAATATTCAAAATCTGCTTCTTATTTTTGAAGAGCTTTTTATATTAAAGTACGAAATCATTTATGCATTGCCTGTCGAGGAATGAAATAAAAACCATGAACAGTAGCAACTTAAGATGCCATTTTGGTCTGGATCTCTGAAATTTGTGAAACAAGTGACTTCGGAATTATAATATGAATTAAGCTTCTTTATTATTTTCGATTCTTTCCTCTTGAATCATGAATGATTTATTTCGGCAGAGATTAATTGCAGAAAAAAGAACCGATGAAGAAATCGAATATGTGCATAAATTTCCATACAATTCATAATTTTCATTGGAATTGATATCTCAAAGACGAATGCCTGCTTCTTATTTTCATCTCCCGATAAAACTGCAAGACCTTTTTACACACATAAACACACACAATGAAAAAAAAGAAGAAGAAGAGAAATGTGCTGCTCGCAACCGGTAAAAAAAAGAATATCGAAGTATTTAGAATCCAGATGGGAATCAATTAATACTAATTAGTCTAGTCGTAGAAGAAAACATGCTCAAATAAAAATGGTTTGGAATATTTTATACATTTATTTCACTAACTAATATCTAGAAAAACAAGTGTATCTAACGTAATTGGATGTTAACTTAATTCAAGAACAACTATAAATTTATTCTCTAGATTACGCTTTGAATTCTGAGTATTTTAAGTGTTTTTTAATACCACAAAAAAAAGAAATATATTTTGTTTTAATTTCTTAATATACATTTTATCCGTATAGCATTTTAGCATTTTTGAAAAATGTTTTAAAATAAATTAATAAATATATACATTTCTGATTTTTGAATTATCCAAGTTCTTTTGAAATGACATAGGCACGAGTCTCCTCAAGTAACTGGTCTTGTAATTTAAATTCAATTATGGATTTCCACAATAATTGACATAAGTTCTGACAATATTGTCACGTAGATACTGTATTATGGAATGCAATGACTCACACAAGAAGTAGAGCCAAACCAATTTATTAACTCAACTCAGAACTGAAAACACAGTGACTGACAAATCTTCTGCTTTTATACTAGCAGAGAAAGTTCCAGAATACTTTTCTGGAGACAGTAAGAAAAGTCCAAAACTCTTGTCTGGTAAACTAAAGAAATGTCCAGTATCTTCTAGAACATGAAATAAATGAAAACATAAAATCAAGGAATTAAATATTTACACATACTATGATTCGCATTGTCTCTAGCGGGATTCGAACCCATTGTCTCTCGATTATGAGACCAGTGCTATGACCATTCGTCCATGGAGATTCGACTATCTGTTTTCAATGCGGCAATATTAATCGAATTTAAATGGAGTAAAATTCGGCCTTCACGTAGCATAAATTAATGTATGGTATATCAGAGTTTTGGTTTTTACAATTTATGAATGGTATAATCAGAGTTTTCAATTTTACAATTTATGAATGGTATATAAGAAATTTATACAATTTATGAATGCTATTTTTTATTCGCCAATGTTTTATTTATTGTTATGAGAATATTGCTGATATTTTTCTAATAATTCAACGCAATACGAATTGCTTAAATTACAAGCATTGAAATATTTTAAAGATTATCAAAATATATATAAAATTGTTGGTAAATTCTTTAATGGAAATAGAAAAAAGCTGTATCCGCATCTTTAATTAGTTACTTTTAACAATTTCATAAAAATGTAATGATACTTCTCGGTATTTCTGTATTACTGAGTTACAACGCAACTTCCAATAAGACTTCAAAATTTTTTTATTCATTTTTTTGACTTGCTAAAGAAAAGTATACATTTGATATCAAATTTTCTAGATGCCGCTGTTTCAACTTACATAAGATTGCCCTGCATGAAATTCTGTCATGTCTGTAATTATCACTAATAATTTAGCAGAGCAATTTCCTTCCATTTCATTCAACATGCGATAATATTTCATTGGATATAAAATCATAAATTTACCTTTGATATTTATAAATGAAATTATTGTTTACAAGCTCATCAGGAATATGATCAATTCCATATTATTGAACAAAAACATAAAATCCCTCTCTCTCTAAAAGAACTCTCATTATAAGTAATACCAATAAATGCTCCAAAAACATGCGAAAATAGCAACAAATTTTATGTCTCGCCAAGACATAAAAGGAATAAATCTATATTTTTGTTAGAAATAAGGAAAGAAGATGAAAAATAAAACGTATTAATTAGTAACATTGAATGCACTCCGATATAAATGCAATGTGCAATGTTTGTATTATTAATATTGTACATATAAATATTAAATATTAGAATAAATTTTAATATAATTAATTAGAATTAAAATAATTAATTATTTAATATAAATGCAAAGCATTTGTAAAAATTAAGATAATAGCATAAAATATTCAACATAAAAATTATTTTGCATATCATACAAAAATAAAATTAGTAATATAAAATCAAAATTAAAGATTTTATGATTACTATCCATTTAGAATAATACACAGTACTTATTCATATGCTTTATAAATAATAAGTATATTTTTTTTAAATTTAAAGCAAAACATTATTTTCCAAGTCTAATTAAAATCTAAATTCTTCATTGCCAGTATAAACAAATATTTGAATGAAAAATTGTATTTTATTTTATATGAAGCAAATAAGAGAAATAATTCTAATAAGAAAATCAATAATTATACAGGTTCCCATGTTTATCATATCATAGTAGCTTTAAAAATAAAAAAAAAAATCTTTCATTTGGGGAGAAATTTTTTAAAAAATATAGTTAAAGTAGGATTTTATAAATAAAATTCAAATTGAATACGTAAACGGGGATGCGTTCTTTAACCTTTCTAATAATTTTACTTTATATAAAATCAAGCACATTTTTTTCTCATGACCATTTTTTTATCTTTGCGGATAGACTGAGAATGATGATGATAATGATTTGTTAAATCCACAAAAATTCACAATAGTTAAAGAAATGAGAAAACAGAATCAAAAAAAAAAATGTCACGATAGCATTTTGCATAGAAAATTCTAATGATTTGTCGCTTTTGTTAATTACGGTCGCAGTGTTGCAAGATAAAAGTTAAGCGCCGTTTATCCCTGTCTTTTACAATGGGTCCCACAATAATTAACGCGGAATGAGATTTTTGCTTTTTCCAGGCCCGCAGCAGGATTTGGTGGAACCCACGGGGAATGCTAAGGATCTCGCAATGGCGATTAAATACTTAAGCTGAAGTCTACCTACGTGCCTTGGTTATTAAAATCGCAATGAATGTTTTATGGTCGTTTTAAGACTTTTCTGAGTATTCTCTTTTTAAAGTATGGATTCCAAATTTTGTGGTAGTGAATATGAAAATCCTTTAATAAATTTTTGACTGCTCTTGCGTTAGTTATAGTTCATATATGAGAAATTTTTGGATGAAGGATTGTTTCTAATCACAATTTTAATTTTCTGTACTAAGGTAGGATAAGTGAATATCGATTTTACAGAAACAAGAACAGGTCGTAAGTTTAAACGCTTTTGCAAACTATAATTTTCCTTTTTTCATAATATTACAATATGTCGAAATAATCAGTGGATAAGCTATTTATGTGTTATGATCCTTCTTTCCTTGTTTAACTATTGAGTCTTTCTTATTCATATAATGAACCAATTAGGGTTTTATAGATTCAAGGATATTTTTCTGTATAAAACAAATTAAAATTTCAAAATCAATTTTGCCAAATACTCTGAGGAAAAAATTCAGATAAATATTCATTAAAAAATCATATAAAAACTAGATAAATACATATTCATTAAAGTAATGAATACAGATGAATACCTGCGTTTTAATTATATTTGAGGGAAGACAATTATCTGTATTTATAAGTATTAATGCACTATTATTATAGGACATTGTTGTCTCATCTTAACTATTTTCCAAGAATCTATAAGCGATGATGTAGATTTTAGTTTGCAACTATTTCCATGCAAATGTTTGACGAATCTTTGAGCAAGAGCTCATACATATCTCCTCGGGTTTTTTTAAAAATGATATTACTTAATCCACCTTTCCAGTCATTTTCATTCTTACATTGTCTTTAATCCTTCTTTCTTCTAAATAATTGTAAATTACAAATATCCAATTCATGACTTGAGTCTAACTGCTCTTTGCAATTCGACCGATAGTAATTAACTAGTTCTTTACTAAAATGTTCTTATATTTCTATTGCAATCGATTCAACATCAGTTGGTAAAACAATTAATAACGCTTTAAGTCTTTTCATTTCATATTTATAATTCATATGGCGATATATTTTTGTGATATACATGTTCTTCTCTCCAATCCTTCATAGAAACGTGAAAATCGAATTTTTCCTCTAAGGAAATTGAATATCAAATTAACCTTTTTGTAGGTTTTTTCTCCGATAGATATTTAATAAATATGTTGTTAGAGGTGATTCCCTGCCATCGGGATAAATGTACCTTTTCCTTTCACTTCCGATAGAGCAAAATTATTTATTTCTGTTAATGATTACACACACACACACACACACACATACATATATATATAAAGAGAGAGAGAGAGAGAGAGAGAGAGATGTTAACTCTGACTCGAAAAACAGGCCTCTACTAATCGGATTATATATCAAATTGAATATCTCTCTCGGGTCCTAGGAGAAAGTCCGGTTGAGATTAATGCTTAGAGATGGCTCATATTACAAGAATTACACACTAATTTAACATAAACGAATTTAATGAACTGGACGAACGGCTGGACCGCTTTACATCGATGAACGCTATTAGAGTACTGAATACAGTTTTAATGGCGGGAATCAGATAGCTTCTTATTGGCTGTTGAGTGATGACGCGAGTGCCGCCAGGATGACGCTCCGTACACCAACACACACACAATCCTATCTACTAAATTATATGTAACATATTTTGTTTGAAGTAGAATGCCGGTTGAACACATGGACGAGAGACGTTCTATTTTAAAGTCTCTTTAATATCTATCTCGTGAAAGCAATTTATTTACAAGCAGACGCAGAGCGGCACGAAAGCAGAAGTAAGAAAGAAGGCAAAAAGAGCCGAAACAAATGATAAGTAGTTTCATATAACATAGGATTTCCTGCCACGCGCCAAAAAAATGCATATGCTGACCTCTGTCAAGGACAACTAAAGTTTCACTTTCATTTGATACGTAGTACTGATTGCGCATTATTTTTGCAAAGGGATTAATTAAACCGAAAGTGGAATTAGATCACTAAATAAGAGAATATTTTAGAATGAAGTTACTATATGCTAAATTAAGATAAAATTTTGGAAATTAATTAAATTGAAATTAGATTAAAAATATCATTACACACACACACGCACACACAAACACACACACACACATAAACTCTTTTTTAATAAACTCTTTCGAATTTTTACTTCAAAAACTTTATTATTCTTGGATATTGAAACCTTCTAAAAATTATCAATAAATTTGCATTTATTGCCGTTAGGATATAAAAAGTTTTGATAAATATTTATTATTAGTGCATTGATAATTATATACAATTCAATGTTTAAGCATTTTGAAGTTGACAAAAAGCTTTTTTCCACACAAATCAACTATAAAATTTATTTTTATATAAATCATTCTTAAAATAAATTTTCATATGCATCGTTTATTAAGTTTTTTACATACACTTATGGTCAATAAATTTAACATATTTTTTTAATCTTAAATAAATAATGTGGAAGAAGTGGAGTGGAATAAATATTTTCATTTTAAAATGGGATGATGATGGTTTTTTTACGATTAAATTCCTCCAGAAAAGATTTTTTGTTTCAGCGAACACATGAAAAAATTGTCTAGCCGATAAATCCGAAAAATTAAAGCTTTTCTATTTCTATTTTTTTTTTAAACTGGAAAATATACCAATGTTATCACTTCCAAAAAAGCATCATTGTTGAATATTTTATAAAAAAATAAATTCCTTTTTCATTTTATAAAATAGAGAATATCATTTTTAATGTGTTTAGAGTTAAATAACAGAATTGAAATGAAATATGCATTTCTTTGAAATCATAAAATTTAAAACATTTTTGTTTTTTAAAACAATTGAAAAAAGTTGCTTTTTGAAATTACAACATCCGTTTATATTTGTTTCTCACTTTCTACAATTCCCTTTTAGAATTAAATATCATCCAAGAAATGCTTTATATAAGCAAATTCTCAGACTCCATAACTAAAAGATGTTATTTCGCAATTAAAGGAGGCAAAATTAAATTAATTTAATTTCTTGCACTTGAAAACGTTGCGTAATTAATTCTAAATTCTGTTGCAATCCTATTAACAAGGATTTTCTATTTAATTCAAAAATTGCCATATCATGCATCATCAAAATCTCCGAAAATAAACAAATCCACTTAAAAATAGCTACTTAGATAACAGGCACGAAAGTATTTGCAATTGCAATTGCTTATACTGCTTGTGAAATGAGAGAAAACTTTCTTTACTTGAATTCGTATTACAAATCTTAAATTCGTTTACATTGGTTTATAATAACCAAAGAAGAATGAAATATTTGACAAATGAAAACAAGGAAAAAAAATGACTGCTATAATATTTGGGAGCTAAGGATTTATTATAATATTGAAGGTAAAATAAACGAATCAGGAGGAATGCATAATTTAAAAATTCATTATAATTATAATGATGAATTTAGTATAACTATATTCTTATTATTTAAGGAATGATATTCCGAGAAGATTATTCATTATGTAATATGTTTATTCATTGATAAAACTGTTAAAAAGTTCGATATGTTATTAAAATTAATAGAATTACAATCTGATTTCAAGCTTGAATATTTTTTTTTACATAATTTTAATTTAGACAGTACAGAAATACAAGTCAGGAATTGTTTTCAATACACGAATTAAGTAACTTATTTGAAGCATATCTATGAATAATATCTTCTATTTTTATAGACTTAATTTATTGGAACCTCATTTTCTAAACAACCGATAAAAAATATATGGGCTTTTCGTGTAATACTTCATGCTTACTTATTCAATCTGCACTGGTCAAGTCAAAAATTAAAGTAACTGTGAAAAAGAGATCAATATACTCATTGAATATGTTTTGATAAGATATATTATATTTTTATTTATAAATGTGTTCAGCATCTAAGGAGTTCATTGGAACACTAGTCAAGCGACAAGGGTTGCCGAAAGCAAAACTGGTTCTCTAGGAAACGCACTAGCATACGGAGCCCCATTATATCCAATTGCATAACAATACATATCTAATCTTTCTCTTATAACTCTAACAGTTAGGCCCGAATTAGTGTCTGGAATGTTCTAGCCTCCATATTTCTTCTCAGTAGGCATGTAACAGTCCCGAGTGATCAAAAAGTCAGATACTTATATATGGGTATTATGCAGTAAATGTTAATTAATATATTATGATAAATTTTTCAATAATTAATTAAAAACCGACGCACCCATTAAAAGTATTATCATGATAGAAATAAGCATAAAACTACTTAATTTGTAAATATTTTGAATTAAAAGTTCATATTTACGCCTATATGTCGAAAGAGTTCGTCAAAACATGAATGAATATCGCCTATCTATATCTCCCAAATAAAATAAAATAGAGTTATGATAGTTTTATGACATGAAAGAAAAAAAAATATTGCCACTTATTATCCCTCTATTCTTTTATATATGTTACCGTAAATGTCCGAAATTAAGAATGTCGACACTCACCGGTGAATGTCAACATATACCAAATACTTCGGTGAAAGATCGGATATTTCCTTATATTCTTATATATTCGGACTACCACAGTTGTATGTTGACAATCATCGACCGACAAGCTCTGCAAGAGGTCGAAACGAGATGCCGATGTCCACAGAGAGACGAAACCACTGTGCGAATACAAGTCCCTGATGTAGACCGTGGTCTTACTGATGTCCGAGATGTGTTGGCAATTGTTTTTGGAATAGAAGACTCCGACTTTTATAAATTAGCAAAAAAAATGGTACCCACACGCAGCTTTATACCTGTAATCAGTTAGCAATTTGTAAAGAAAAGTTACGTTATACAGATAATAATTCTTCTCCAGAAATGTCGCTGAGAGAAGTCGCTGCAGCTAATTCGAGAAGTGGAGGGCAAGGCTACACACGCTGTCATTGCAAAAAAAAAAAAAAAAAAAAAAAAAAAAAAAAAAAATGCAATTGTAAAAGCAAGGGAATCTTGTGCACTTCAAAGTGCCAAACCAGTTTCAATTGTTGTAACAAATAGGGTAGTTTAACGCCAATCACATAATTAAGTTTAATACTATATCTTTAGATTTAATAGTTTAATTATTATAGTTTTTTTTAAAGTTTAATTACTATAGCTTTCTTCTATTTTAACA
The DNA here is from genome assembly GCA_026543865.1 of Argiope aurantia. Taxonomy (NCBI): domain Eukaryota; kingdom Metazoa; phylum Arthropoda; class Arachnida; order Araneae; family Araneidae; genus Argiope; species Argiope aurantia. The sequence continues at coordinate 275,633 of JAPMOR010014711.1, read as the reverse complement.
TATATCATGCATAATATGTTTTAATTATAAAGTATGATTTAAAAACGCAATACAAATATTTTTTTAAACATTCACCCTGAGTTAATGGTGATTGTCGACATACACCGGTGATAATTCGAATATATAATTAATTATTTGGTCTTTCACCGAGGTATTTAGTATATGTTGGTATTCACTGGTGAGTGCCGACATTCACCAGATATATATAAATATATATATGTATATATATATATATAACAGGCGTACACTAAAATGCAAAGAGTTATCAAAAGGAATATAAAATAAAAAATATAACAAAATGAATAGTCGAAAATAAATCAAAGTATTCAAGAAAAATGTCAAATTATCTAATGAGAAACACAGAAAACAAAACTGTATGAAAATAAAATTGCCAACTATTTTAACTTGAGAGTCTACAAACATCCGCACAAGGGCTCTCAGTTCAAAATATAAAGAAATCTTTTGATTAATGTTTTCTGTTTTCCGTCTTTATTTTTACATCTGTTATTTTTACTTTTGTATTCATCCTGTCAACCATTGATTCTTATTCCCTTTGGATTATAATTCAGCATGAAATTAATATATGTTAACATTATTTAGTGGCACTGCAATAGAAAATTTTAGTTCTCTTTTATAGTATCCTCTTTGATTTCATCCCCTGAAAATGCAATTAAGGTGTTTTTTTCCTTTAGTATCTCCGTATACTCGGTATGTTTTTGTGTCTTAAGAATTATTACTGGACAAGATGCACAGAAATTTTCCAAAAATCATTTGAGGAAAGCCTTTGAAAGAGTTAGAAACACTTCTAAAGGATTTTCTAGAAGAAAATTAGTACTAATTTCCAAATCAATGAATTCATCGGTATTTTTTGACGACACTGATTACATTCAACCTTGAAATTCGTCACACACTTTAATGATAATCAATGAGTGATAGAATGATTATAAATTAACAGTAATTAAGCAGCAGGCAATCAAATTTGCTATTCAGGTATGTATGCATAATTCAACATTGGAATATGATGCATATATTAAATGACTTAAAAATTTTAACATCTCGAAAAAAAGGTAACATTAAAATCATAGAAACAAAAAAGGAAAGTTGCTTCTTTGTGCTTCTGGACAGAAATAAATTGTTTCTAGTTAAATAATATTCTTAAATTAAAATATGTTTCGTCATGGTGCTGGAAATTTGTACAGGAATGTTTGCTAATTTAGAAAGAATTTAATTTACTAGATTTCTGTTTCCTTATTATGTTCTTTATGCAAACAATCCTACCAAGAAACATATAAAAAATACGTTATTTTTAGTCAAAATAAAAATTCGCATACATTTAGAATTAAATTGGAAAAAAAAATGCTTGTTGGTTTTTTATTTTTTCAGTCGTACATTGCATGGTAACTAGTATCATAAACATAATGTCATGCATAAGAGAAAAAATGTTTCTTTCTATCCTTTTTGTATTTTAATTCCATTTCTGGTATGCTTGTTTTGCGCCAAATTGCTTTGATTCTTTTTTCATTAACACTTCTTTGATGTCAAAAAATGTACAAAATTTTAAAAAGAATATCCTATAATATTACTCATTTTTATAGCTTAAAGGTATGTCAAGATAAAAATAAGAAAACCATAATAATAAAAACGCGTTGAAAAAATATTAAATAACTTAGAAACTTGGATAACAAATATTTATTATCTTTTTTTGCTTCAGAAAAAAACTATGGAAGCAAATTAATATTTTCAAGTGTATAAAAAAAAGATATTGCTCTAGATGAATAAACAAGATAAGAATTTTTTTCATCATCTTACGTTCGAAATAATATAGCATTGCCGTTGCTCTTTGCAGGTTGAATGCATAACTATTTAGTTTAATTAGATTTAATGTAGTTCAGCTTAAATTGCATAATATTCTGGAGAATAAAACGAATTTTTAAGATGATTAAAACAGTTTATTCAAATATAGTGCTATATTCTTAGAAACAAATATCGAAGATTCTATGGAGTCCTTCGAATTATTTAATATCCTATAAAAGTAATAAGCATTCTTCCAGCTAGAAAAAAAGGAAAAGAAGTATCTACATAAAATTGGCACAATCGAAATAGATTTAAAATTTGAATATATATATATATATATATATATATGTATGTATATATATATGTCTGTGTGTGTGTGTAAGCATTATTTTATGTGAAGCAGAATGCAGTTTGAAGACAGTGAAGAGACTTGCTATTTCGTGACATCGTTTTACTTCATTTTTAAGAAGCAGGCATATGTACAAGCGATGAGCACACAGAATGATACAGAAAAGGAATGAGGAAAAAGCTCCTGGACATTTTATCCCTGGTCTTATATAACTTATGATTTTGATAGGGAAACCATTTCTTCATAGTGCTAATATATTACAAGATTTCGATAGGGATTTTCGACACACGCGTTGTAAACGAAAAACTTTAACCCACTAGTTAGACAATTAGTGGTGAATAGTAAAACCTTGTCCACCAATTTCTAGTAGTGGGTGAAACTTAATGACCCAAACTTAGGACATCAAGAAGGGGACAAAATTCTTATTCTCTCTCTACTTTAATACAGGAATATTTATTTCCAAATGGAGAACAACATATCAGGATAAAAGATATAGAAATTAATTGTGAGGTTGACCCTGTACTCACTTCTCAACAAGACTGAGGTATTTGAATGTATTTTGTGATGGTGCCTATCACATCATCATCATGAAAAAAAGAAAAAGTAACTCTTACCAGTGGAGGCAACGGGCCAACCTAAATTGGGGATTATTTTGAAGAAACATGGGAAATAAAAGGATTTTTTTAAATTTAAATTATTATTCATGACTTAATTTTAATTTTTCTGGTTGGTAATATGTTCTTAATTTTGATACATGGACAATATCAGTAGCTTTGTTTGTTAATACATTTGGTTTAGTTATTTCATAATTTACATCTGAAATTTTAGTTACTATTTCATATGGACCTGAAGGTACGATCTGTGGGGGTCACAGCCTGTAAAAGGCCAAATCTTTTTTGCTTTTTCTTTTTATTTAATTGACAAATATCACAATGTTTAACAAAAGGTGCAATATCTTTAGTAATATGGGGCCAATAATACTGAGGAGTAATTAAATTTATCATTTTTTGAGTGCCTGGATGCCCAAATTGTTCATGAGCTGTTTGCAAAACTTTTCTCCTAAGAGAAAAAGGTACAACTATTTTAAATAAATTTTTCTTTTTAACTACAAGTACATCATTAATATTTTTATATTTATTATCATCTAAATTGTCTAAATTTTGATAGTGTTTTATCTCATCTAATTCTAATAAATGCACAGAATATTGGAGATATTGAGCAGTAGGATGCCTTGATAACACATCAGCTTCAACATTTGCTGTTCCCTTTAAATATTTAACTTCATAATCAAACATGCTTAGTTTTAAAGACCAACGAAATAATCTTCCCCTTAATTTTTTTTACATTTTTAAGCCAAACAAGAGCAGCATGATCAGTATGAATTATGATTTTTTTCCCATGTAAATAATAATAAAATGTATCAAGGGTATCTACCATTGCTAAACATTCCAACTCAATTATACAATAATTTTTTTCATAAGATCGTAAAGTTCTTGAATAAGATACAGGATGTAATTTACCAGAACAGTCAGGCTGTTTTAGAACAGCTCCAATTTCTACCTGAGATGCATCACAAAAAACATGAAAAGGTAAATTAGGGTAATATAGTTGTAACACTGGTTTAGTTATGAATTTATTTTTAACATTTCAAAAGCTTTTTGACAGTCTTCTATCCATTGCCATGGTGTATCTTTTTTAAGTAGATAAGGGTTCTTTTTTAAGTGTTCTCTTATTTTAGCATAAGAATCAATAAACTTATTATAAACATTTACAGAGCCAAGAAAACCTTGAAGTTGCTTGACATTTTTTGGAGGTTGTAATTTTTTAATACTTTCAATATTATGATTATTAGAAGAAATGCATCCTTCTTTGACTTCATACCCTAAGAAATTAATTTTATCTTGAGCAAACACATTTAGAAAATTTTAATTTAATGTTTTCTTTTTCACACATTTGAAAAATCTGTTTTAAATGATCATAGTGTTCCTCTAATGAGTTAGAGAAAACTACTATGTCATCAAAATAGTGACATGCAAAATTTGAAAATTTATGTTTATTTAAAATTTTACGAATAGTTCTATTGAATTTTGCAGATGCATTTTTAAAGTCAAAAGGTAGGACTTGAAATTCATATAAACCTTCAGTAGTTACAAATGCCAATTTATGTTTATCTTGTTCATGCAAGGGTATGTGCCAATATCCAGATGCAAGATCCAAAGTTGAAAAAACTTTAGCAGTACTTAATTTATCTAATAAGGTATCTATTCTAGGGAGAGGCTCTGCCTCAGATTTGCAAAGGGAATTAATTTTACGATAATCAATACAAAGACGACATTTTCTATTTTCATCTCTTTTATATTCTAATGTTACAGGAGAGGAATAGTTACTAGTAGATTCTTTTATTAAACCTGCATCTAAAAATTTTTTAATTTGCTTATTTATTTCAATTTCATCGGTAGCAGAAGTTCTATAAGTCCTTTGTGAAACTGGTAAATCAGATGTTAAATTTATTCTAGGGGGTTCCATTCTTATTTTACCAACATCATATTTATTTTTTGCAAACACATGAGAATATTCTGACACCAGAGATAACACAGGTTCAGATAGTTTATTTACAGTCAGAGGTGGGAAAATTTCCTCGGAGGTATTCACTACCTTGACCTTATTATCACTAGTGTTATTATTTTCAACAATATGCAAAGACATATAATTATTATTGGTATGCAAATTGGTAATAATTTTTCCATTTTGAAATATTTTATTTTTGTCACAATCTATAATTAATTTATATAAACTAAAATCTGGCTGTCCTAAAATGATATATGGTAAAGGATTGTCCATAATATATAATTTGATTTTCTTATTTATTTGGCCAATTTTTAAATATATGTCACAAATTTGGGTTAATTGGAACGTTCCGTGAGCTTGTTTGACTCTAATAGGTTTTACATTTTTTCTTGTCAAGTTAAGTTTGCTTACAATATCTTCAGATATAATTGAAAGAGCGGAACCTGTGTCAATAACAATATTTATATTACTATAAGGGTTATAAACATTGTCCAAGTTAGCTAGACTTGGTAAAGTTGAGATGTGTCCGGGCACTAATAATTGCCAGTGTGTTGGGCCAGGGGAATCATTAGGAGAATTTTGTCTTGTCCCATTATTTTGAGAACAGCCAAGAGGAACTTCTGTGCACAGGGAAGTTAAATTTGCTGTTATTGGAACATTTGACATAATTTCGGGTTGATGAAAAGGACATACTTGAGTCCAATGATAAGCACTTTGAATACCTTTTTGCGTACAAATTCTACATGGAGAAGGTGGTAATCTTTGTTGAAAATGCAAATTATGATTATAGTTATTGTAATTATTGGGATGTGGCCTTATTGAATTATGATAGTTTTGTCTAAAATTATTGGGAGCTCGAGGTGTAAAAGAATTTTGAAATCTATAATTAAAATTATGCCTAGGTGTAAAAGGTGCTGGTTGCCTTATTCTGATTTTAGTTTCATTACACCTGCCTGGGTTTGGTTCTAAGATTCTTCCATTTTTAATAGTTTAGTTGTTATTGTAAGCTATACTTTAGGGGTATTAGGAGCTTTTATGCTAACTAATTGTTTTAGTTGAGTTGACAGTCCACCAGTAAGACCTTCTAAAATTAGTTGTGGATTAAGGCCTAATTGTCTGCCATAATTTAATTTTTGATGGAAATAATCAACTAATTTAGCATTTTTGAATCAAATTTCAATTGTGAAAAGTCAGAAAAATTAACAATATTGGGTTGAATAAATTGTTCAGTTAATATACAACAAATCATCAAAATTATCAATATTTAAACAACTATTTATATAATGTGTTAAAGCTGACCCTTTTAGAAATTTAGCAATACTTTTAATTTTCCACAAATCATTTTTGTTATTTTCTTGACAAATTTTGTTAAAATATGCCAACCATAAATCCATCTTCATCCCATTTTCGGGATCAAAAGAGATTATGGAGGGTTCTTGGGATATTTGTTCACTTTCTTTTTTATCAATTTTAACTTCTGAACCTTGAGAATTAGATACATTTGTTTTATCTTGGTCAGTCATTTTTCCAGATCTTAACAACATTCAAGTATATTTCAAATAAAAAACATTATAAATTTAAGCATAAAATTTTAAAAAATAGATTTGATAAAAGACTAAAAATTCAATATTTTAAATAATACTATAAAAATATAACTTGCAATAATTCTAAAATTCAAAAATGAAAATCAAAAGAAAAAAACAAACATAAATCTTGATTTTCACCGTTGAGTCGGGAAACACTAAACACTCTTTTGATGAATTATCACTTTTTTAATTAATCACAAAAATGCAATTTTGAGCACTGAATATGGAGACTACGGCAGGTGACGGTAAGCTATTTTTCTATTGAGTTGATAATATAACACACAAGTGATATTTTCGAAATCTGGGTGATTCAATCTGGCACGGGAGACCACTGACGAGTATTATATTGTGGTGATGATATAGCAAGAAAATGACGTCGAGATCAGGATTATTCAGCATAGGTAAGGAGACAGAAAATTTTAATGATGATAAGGAGCCCCAACTCCTTGAGGATATAAGGAGCACGCACATGACGATATGGAGCACAAGGGTATTAAGCAGCAGTGTCGGATGAAGTCACAGGTTAGGCACGGTAACATCGACGATGCGGTAACATGACAGAATGCCGGAGATTCAACGGGAACTGGACCGGACCCTGGACTACGGTTTGCATGAAACTATGTGGCCGGAGGCAGCCGAAGGAGAAGCGGTGAAAGCGCTTCGCCACGGAAACATCGCAGCTGGGCGAAGCTGGACCGAAGCAGTCATCTTTGGAGCACGGCGAGCGCAATGCAACGTCGGAGTCTCACCCGTCGATTTAATTTTAATTAATTTGACCATTTTTTACAGGAAACTATCCTTGTCGACTTTTTAATATGTAACATAATTTGTTGTGAAGCAGAAATGCAGTTTGAAGACAGTGAAGAGACTTGCTATTTCGCGACGTCGTTTTATTTCATTTTTAAGAAGCAGGCATATGTACAAGCGATGAACACACAGGACGACACAGAGAGGAATGAGGAAAAAGCTCTTGGACATTTTATCCCTGGCCTTATATAATCTGTGATTTTGATAGGGAAAACATTTCTTCATAGTGCTAATATATTAATTAGATTCTGATAGGGATTTCTGCCGCATGTCAATCACAGGTAAGGGAAAAACAGGGATCTTTTTTAAAAAGAATGTGCTTACTGGACAGTTTTTTACCCCTTCACGCCGAGCGTGGGAAAGTTAGACTTTTAGCTGACTCTGCAATTCAACAAAGCTTCTCTTGAATTAATTAAGTAGAGACAGTGGAATTGGAT
>JAPMOR010014711.1:179045-263092 GCA_026543865.1 Argiope aurantia | reverse complement strand
ATTCTAACAGAAACGAATAAAAATCAACTTGAGGCTACCTTTCTGGATTTAAAAATCGAAATTGATAATGATAAAACAATAGTTGGTATATACGATAAAAGGGATGAATTCAACTTCAAAATAACAAAACTATGTAACTACCATTCCAATCCAAACTCTAAAATTTTCAAAAATCTAATTTTCTCACAAGTTAACCGGATCAAAAGGGTTTGCAATAATAAAAATTCCTATATTGAAGCATCAAACAACCTCATTAATAAATTAATTAAAAATGAATTTCCTAAAAATTACTGTATTGTCAATTTTTTTAATTAAACAAGGTATGGTTTGGGATTAATCCTTTGGCTTAAATAAAAAATAGAACTTTCCTTGCATATTATATCACTCAATAGGTGGCGCTGGGAGCTTACAATTTTTACCTAAATTACCGTTAGCTTTGTGTTTTTAATAAGCGGGAATCGCAATCGATGGCTTAAAATTTCCTTGTCTGTTGATGGTATGTTATTGCCTTTTCGTTTTTTCTTTAGTGTTTTTTATGATATTTTGGTGTTTTTTTGTTTTTTAGTTATTGTTTTTTTACTTATTAGTGGTTTTCCTCTAATTTGTTGTTTTGTTTTTTCCTTTCGGTTAAAATGGTATATCTCTTGGGCCTAATTTCAGGGGATTTTCGGGTCACGAAGGAATCATTATTAGACGTAATTGTCTGAATTTCCTTAACAGAAAATTCCCTTTTTTTGAATCCCTGCCTGAGGGTGACCCTTGAAAACGTCTTCAGGCCGGATTCTTTATATATATTTTTTATTATTTGGTTTATTTGTTTTTCCTTTTAACTTGATTTTTATTTGTATATATATATATATATATATATATATATATATATTTCTGTCTTTATTTTGCTTTAATAATAATAAATATATTGGATATCGCATACGAGCTATGCGATATATTTATGCAAAATAAATGCAAAGAATTCTCTTGAATCAAAGTGATTTCAAAATTTAAATTGAATTGTTGAATGTACATGGAGCAAATTTTCCATAACGGGCCTGTATTGTATCATAATTTTCGACTTCATTTGCTTTGTAAATATAAAATAATATTTGATAACGTACGCATGATAAAAACAAGTTACATAAAACCATTTCTACTTTCAATCCTATTTTATTTTTGTTTACGTTTTAAGATTCTTTACTGAATTCGATTTTTTAAAAATTTCTTCTTTTCAGTTGATGGATATACTGTAACAATAAGTTGAAATACTTACTATTTTATTTAAAAATGATTCTTTCAATTGATAAATTAAAGAATTGAAGCAGTGAAGATCCGTGAAGAAGTGAGTATGACGATAATCTCTACAAAAATGTAAATTAATAACGATAATTTAAACAGGTTCCTTTAGTAGGTATTTAAAACTAAATTCTTAGTTGAATTTACCATTTTTAAGTAAAGTGTAAGTTTTTTAATATTTTGATACATCCTAAAGACAATTATTAATTTATATTCTTCTATCTAATTCTTTAAAATTTGATGTTTGATGCAATTACAGCATTTTACAGCATTTCATAAATTCGTACTCTAGGAAATTTCGTCATGTTATTTTGGGGTTTCTGCATTTTTTTTATAAAAGAAATAAAACTTTTAAATCTCCCAAACTTACAAAGTAACTTCAGATGATCAATTTACCTTGTAATTTACATTCATATATTGATTTAATTTTGGAAAATAATATCTATTTTTTTCAAAAATTTGTTATTTAAAAAATATATATTTATACCTTTAACGTTAAAAATTCATATTAAAATAATTTGAATCAATTTTGGGACTATTTTAATAAAACTACATTATTTTAATAACTATTTCAATTTCAAAATTCAATTTTTTTTTCGAATTTCCATTTATTTTACAGATAGCAGTAATTAGATTTCATAATCACTTCATCAAAGTTTTAAAGAAAACTGTGAAAAAAATACTTGTATATATTTCTAAATTTTATCCTATTCAGCAAGTGTTATTAGAATTATATTTTTACAAGTATTTTTAGAATTATATTTTAAATGCAATCGTAAATAATTCGTATTTAAATCGTTGCTCTTTTTTCCAGGAAAAAATCCCATTGTAAAGAAATGCTTTAAATAAACTAATCTAAAATTTTGCAATGTAAAGGAAACAGGAAGAAAGAAATCCAGTCATATTGGCGAATAAATTCTATTTTTCCTATGAGTGATTATTAGGAATATAATTTGTATTTATTAGAACTTGAGCTAAAATACCCAAGCATTTAAAACCTAAACATTCTCAAAATAAAATATCATAATAAAATTTTGGACAATTTCTAGAAACGGTTTTAAACAGCTACAATTTTAATACTAAATCATTTTCAATATAGAAATTGTCTAAACTGAATAAAGCTTACTTGTTTTATTGTTTTTGTAGCTAATTCAAAAGCATGTAATAATATTTTTTAAAGTTTATTATGTTTTTTTTTTATCTTGCGCATATTTAAGTCACTCTTTTAACCAAAAATGGTTCACATTATAGGCGCAACATAGATATATATAAATATAAATAATAATAATAAATAATTTAATTAAATAAAATTAATTAATTTTAATAATGATTTATTAAAAAATAATTTTTTATTATTAATAAAAATAATACATAATTATATAATTTTAAAAAATAAAACTACAATATTTAAAAATAATTAATGAAAAAATTAATTATAATGTGAAATAATAAAATGAAATGCAGTTAAAAAGTAATTTTATAACTTATATTCAAAATCAATACATTAAATGAATATTTCCTTTTCCTTTTAGAGTAATTTATAAATTAAAAAAAAAAAACATTAGTCCTTTCACAGTCACTAACGAAAAAAATTAGCTATATAACTCTATAGCTTTTGCTATATTACTACAATCGTGAAAAAATTCTCAATAACTCAAGCAATAAAAAGGGAAAAAATTCTGTCAACGCAATATCATGCGAAGGAAAATTTAATGATATTTCGCTTTTGTTAATTACTACCGCAATGTTTCGAGGAAAAAGTTAAGCACAGTTCATCCCTGTCTTTTACAATGGGTCCGACAATAATTAACGCGGAATGGGATTTTTGCTTTTTGCTTGCCCGCTGAAGGATTTGGTCGAGCCCTCAGGGAATGCACAAAATCCCGCAGTGGAGATTAAATACTTAGGTAGACGGCTACCAGCATGCCGGGAATATTAAAAGGTTCGCGATGAATGTTTTATGGCCTTTTTAAAACTTTTCTGAGCTCTCGTCTTTTTAAAAAATGGCCCTCGCGTATTTTCAAGGCGAAAATGAAAATCTTTTAATAACCTTTCAACTCCTTCCGCTTTCCCTTTGTAGCTCATTGATATTTTTATGGACATAATTCGAGTATTAAAATAAGTATTAATAGAAGCTGAATTTTAATTATTATTTTAATTTTAAAACTATCTTATGGAAGATGTTAAAGGTGAATGCACTTTTAAATAAACACGAAAATCCAGTTCCTGTTTGCGTGACCTTTAATTTCTATTAAATGAAATCTCTAATTAATAAATATGCAGTATTGGCATAGATTTTACAAAATGTTTCTATATTTTTGCTTTTAAAGGCAATTTGATTTTAATATGTTAAAGTTTTAAAAAAAGTTCCTACTTTATCTTATAACATAATGCGAGCAATACTGTATATGTAAATTTATTCCGTGTATCTCGGAAACAGCTCTTACAAATTGAATCAGATTTCATATTTATATGTAATTTTTATTTTTAAGTTTATTTACATAGTTGTCTTTTACCAAACTAAATGCAAATGAACACAAAACAATAATTTTTTATAACTAAATATTGACATGTGACTATACATGACTTGCAAAAACATATCAGATCATGTAGAGGTTAGGAATTCGGGCTCCCATGTAATTTTTCTCGTGTTTTTTTCCCGCGTTTAGAATTAAAATAATTTAGCTTATAATTTGAAAGAGCTATAGGATAGGATATTATTTATAATTTTACAATAGAAAAAAAAACTGCCGAACGAAGTTTGATCTCCCATGTACTGTATATTATAATCGATTTTGTGTTGTGCAATATTTTAATATGATTATGATAATAAATCGACCATAATACTAAATTTTTGATAATGAATTGCCAATATGTTCATATATGTCATTTTAAGTATATGAATAATTCTAATACAAATAGTTATTGGTCTTTTTTATAATTAACTTGGCAATTTATATCTGGTTAAATTCCGTATATATTTCAGTCATTTCTTGATAACGTGCAACGTATTTTATAAATTTTTCTATCAACGTGCAATTAATTTATAAATTGTACTACTCAAACCTTAATAATAAAACATATCTTTATTAACTAATATTTGGCTGAATTTATTGAAATTTATTTTCTGGAGTTGTCAATGTTTAAATGTTTTTTTTTTTTTTGTCATTCATATAATATTTGAAACTTCGCTAATTTTAACGATTCTACTAAGAGCGGTTATTCGTTTTATTCTCTACAATAGGGTATTTAAAAGTTTTTGTAAATTGTGTGTTATATTGATGACTAGAAACAGTGTTATGCAATGCACCATTAAACCAATTAGATTTTTTTTCGGTACATCGCATCTCTCAAATAACCCAAAGACAAACATAATTTAAAATTAGACGAATATGAAGGTCAATCTATATGTTTACAGATGGAAGGTTTGAAACTTATTTGAAGAAATGGTTATCAAAACGATATTACAGGAAAATGAAAACTTGACAAACACAATATGACCTCATAGCTTTGCAAAAACTAGGGTTTTCGAATTCTAATTTCAATTGAAAGTAATATTTCGTGTATAGATTTAGTGTCATAGGACTTTTTAAAAGTTTAAATGCTTACAATTTACAGAGTTTTCCATATATTCAGACATATATTTCCATATTGTTACAAACCTGCAATTCGGCTTCCCAGCATAGTTTGTTCCACTATCAGAAAGACTGTTTTAAAGTCATCGGTAATGGACAGAGTCCGAGTGTCACATCGGAGGTCGCAGAGCTTGGCGACCATTTGGCGACGAATTTGGCGACTTTGGCACCAAAATAGATTATACCCGAAACTTCGAGAATTTTCCAGATTCCTCCAGTAGGAACCATGATACGCCTCGAACGTTCCTGATTGGTTGAGAGGCCTCTAGCCCAGCCTCCTGAGACCTATAAAAGGGGCTGCAGCTGCCAGACGGAGAAGTCAGTCGGAGTGGTGGTCGAAGTCGAGAGTCGAAGAAGAGTAGTCGGAAACGACGGAGCGGAGTAGTCGGAAGAGACGTAGTCAAGCTCGTGCTGAACTGAGCTGTGCGCTACTGTCTGCAGTAGATTCTTGTTGTATGCTGCTGTTGTATGCTACACGTCTCGGCTGAAGATAATCGTCTTTTGTGCTGTATATAGCTGTCGCTTTTGTACTGTCCTGTGTGTCTTCGTGTAAATAAACGTCGTTGTTTTTATTCTACTTCCGCCTGCTGATTGAACGTTCTCCACACCATATAACTTCTACTATCCAAACGAACCCCACGGAAAATTCGTAACAATATATTGAGAGTTTTCCATAAACTTCTTGATCAATTAAACACCTATCAGTAATATTTTTTAAATGAAATTCTTCCCATTAATCGCTTGAAAAAATGAGCAAATTACTGTCATATTTTGATTACTGTTATATTATAATTGTCATCAGTATTTTTTCCAAAATATCTGATTTAATCATCAAAATATTCATCCCCAAAACATACATTCTTAATAAAATTTCATTTGAAAGCAATTTTGATTTAATCGCCACAGCATTCATTCTGGATATAATTTCACTTGAAAAGAGTATTTTCATAAAATTGCTTTACAAAGACTCTGTATCTGTCAGCATTTCTGAAATAACAGGCTTTTCAATTAGACAAATTCTTATAAAATTTGAGTCATGATTATTCATCTTTATTTAGTTAGTGATGAATATTGATATTTTGGATGCTTTAAAAATCATCGGATAAATTTCCCAAAATATATATATGTTAAAATGAATTCTTATCTTTGAGGTACAAAAAAATTTATTGAAATCTTCCAAAATTAATAAAATGTATCACAATACTAAATCCTTCCAAGTATAACAATACATGCAACCTATTGCCAAATTATTTCAAGGCTAAATTTTCACTTTGAAAGAAGGAAACCAATATATTATAAATATGATGTATACGCCTCCCTTTTTCATTGAATTGGAATAACATGAACAGGTATTTGCCACATCATAATAATCGTATATATCGGTACATCGGTTGGAAGCAAGATATTTAGATAGTTCTCCTCATTTCTTTGCAATCTAAACTAACACTTTGCTACAAATAATTGCTTATTTGTAACATGAATTACTTAATAAAGTTTATTCTTGATATATATTTTCAAATAAATGTTCAATACAGATATTTTCATATAAATTTTGAGATCCAATTACAAAAATAGTAACTCACATAATCAATTATAAGTTTGCTTGCATCCACTAAAATTCCAAATTTTGATATTAAATTCATTAATGGGAGACACTTGGAGAAAGATAAAAAAATGTTGCATCATGCATTACTCAATTCTTTAAAAATGGATTATTTTTCTTTAAAAAAATTACGAAATAGAAATGCTTCCATTTAAGTTATTAATGAAATTGATTTCTTCAGAGATGAAAGTAAAAGCAAGTAACTCATCTTTATAAAATTGTAGTTCAATTAACCTTTACTCTTTATAGGTAGCTGAAACTGAAATGTTTGTTCAGCAAAAATGACAAAAAGAATTAATATATAAATGTGTTCATCAAGAAATTATAAATTAAAAATGCAAGACGTGTTTGAGAGAGGAAATTCTAATAACATAATCATTTTGAATGCTCAAAGGCAAATGAATGAAAGGGGTTTAATTTATTATTAATAAATGATGTTATTTACAATTAATTTAATAGCATTTAAATTTTAATTTAACATCTGACAAATTAAATATTACAGTTTAAAAGTTCAAAAATATAATAATATTAGTTCATAAGCACTGTTCATTTATTATTTTAATTATGTGATATATTTTCTTTGATTAAATTTGGATGTGAATTCTAATTCATCCATTTATTCATTATTGTAAAAATACGGGGAAAGATATTTGGAAAAATATTTAAAATTTAACTACTGCATACTCAAATTTCATGTAAAGTAAGGAGTATTCTTGTGAATCTTACATCTTTAATGTTAACAATTATTAATAATAATAAATATTACTGAAACAAATATTTAAATAAGATTAATACTTTTTAATTAAATAAATTACGTTTAAATCTTCAAATACTCTTGAAATTTTCAAATAAGTTTTAAGAAAATATTTTTGGACATAAGTAATTTTGATTCATATTAAAAATACCTAGACCATACCAATGATCATACAATTTACATCATTGAATTTGGGAGTGTTATGTTTTGAAGCAACAAGAAAGTTATTATGCATATATGTGAAAATAGAATTTTCACGTCATTATATACAGGAAATATTTTTAACTGAAATCAAAATAAATTAACACATTTTTAGTGACATAATTATGAAATTTTTATGACCATTCTGAACATTCTGATTTTTCTATAAATTTTTAAAAAAATTACAATTGGAAAAAAAAATATTGTGATATTTTCAGAATATTCTCACATATTAAACAACTATCCTCATGTAAGAAATTCAGCAGTTTTAATAAAGGATATCTAAATTAATTAGGGCAAAAGCTCTTTCGAACAGTTTTAAAATTTTGTTTTTCGACATAATCGTTTCGATTATGTATTTGCGATTTACGCCTTATTATCCTAGATTATCTCTCTTCTCCTATTTTTTTAAATTATGGTAAAAAATGAATTATCTAATTAGATGTTAAGAATGAATCATTGGATGAATCAAACGGTGTCAGTGACAGCCAACATATTAACACCAGACAAAACATATCACAGAATTCTGAAAATCTGGAACCTTTTTCTCTAACGTTTGTGCAATTGTTACCTCCTAAAACTTCTTGTCAAATACCAAGTCGTGGCGACTCGCAGGAATACGCGAGGTTTCTTTTGTTTCCTTTATCTTCGTTTATAAGAGATTTTGGGAATTTCTCAAAACACGTTGTTCTTTCAAGGATGTTTTAAAAAGGAGCAATCAGAGCAAAATATTCAGGAAAAGTAAAGTGATTCATATTTTTATGGATGCCGGGGATCAGGTGTACCTTTCGAATGGGTTATAGCTGTTTGTTAATTAAAATTCATATACAAGAAAATAATACTTATTTTATAAATAAAGAGTTTTATATGAATGAAATAGTAAGAAAGGGGAAAAAATGCGATAAACTTAGAGAGAAAAAGTAACCCGTTAAGTTTTCTTCATCGTTATCGAAAACCTCGTTTGTAATTTGAATGCATAACCACACAAAATAATATTGAAATATTTTCTTCACTGAAATAAAAGCCAATAAAATTGAGAAAGTTAACTAAACATTTGTGGTTACAATCAACAGCATGAGTATTACGGTCTAAAAATGTATGCAAGTGCTTAGTTAATAAAGAACATACACTTTCATAACATCTAAAAATATAAGCAATATATTCCAGAAATTTATAATATGTAGCATAAGACATATGCTATTGATTAGAAAGAGAATCTCTTTTATGGCGCAGCTTTTAATACAATGATAGAATTGATTCTAAATTTATGATATAAAAATAAAACTAATCAATGTGGAGACGCTTGAGATACAGTTTTCTTAAATAGCAAGAAATACATGTAAATTGAAGGCAAATACTCTTAATATTTCAAATTACAATATTAATATTTCAAAAACATTACTGCCATTTATGAAACAGCATCATATATCTAAATAATTATAAATAAGAACTCCATCCCGCAATTTCTACATTATGTATTATATTTTATTTAATCAGTCTTACTACAAAACATTATCTACTTTTTAATAGACATTCTCTCACAATTTGATTGCACTTCTACAGAATCACTGTTTGCTTCAGAGTATAAATTAAACTTCAGACGAATAGTATTTTATCCGTATATAAAAGGAATTAAACTATTGTTTTGAAATGAATAACAATTTAAGATACTTTAATTCTGATTTTCGGTAGATTTTTTTAAATAATGCATTACTTCTTTTTTCATTAAAGAATGAAAAAAATATTATTCTGATTCGCAGTTTTAAAATCAATCACAATTGTCGAATGAATGTATAATTGATATTATTATGAAAAATAAATAAAAGTTAAAAATATAATTAACCATCTTCAAAAATCGCGATTATCGCATTATATTTGTAAAGAGTAAATATTACATTGAGTGAAATATAAATTACTTGTATCCATGAAAGAAAATATGTTCTTTAAGTCTCCCAAAACTAACTTGTTTAATGTGCTCTATTTATTGTATTTAACTCATATTATATTAACTTAATCATAGTTAACTTAATATCTAAATATATGCACCAAAGATCATTGCTTGTAATCGTTTTACAGCCGGAATAGAGAAACATGGAAGCAGCTGTGTTCAGCACTTGAAAGAAAACGTGCCATCCATGTTCATGAAGGGCAAAGGAGTGTTGTGCTTGATTGGTATATATGAGGGAGTGTTCATTGTTACGAGAGAAAGTTTCTTACATTTGCAATTGTTATTTTGCAATTCAGCATTTTCGCTTTATGTACTTTCCTTACTACATATTTCGTGCCAATCAACATTTGAAAATGAAATTTGCAAGCAGTTCTAATCTTTGGGGGAAAATATTGATAGTAAATTTAAAAGAAATGAGATGAAATGGTTAAATTTAGAGAAGAATATTATGAATACTCAACGGCGTATCGACTTTTCATTTTCATGATTAGCAGCTAAAATTGTTATAAAGAATAAATAATATTGCAAAACACAACGATAGAAAAGATGATTGTAATTAACTACCAGAGAAATTTCAAATTCGTTGAAATTAAGTCTAGCAAATATCATTTGTTTTTGTTATACGATCAGCAGCATTACTTCTAAGTAAACTTTTCATAATTAACATATTTTTTAAAAAAATATCAAGATTAGAAAAGCTCTTTCCAAATGAGGATAAAAAAATATTTGATAGAAATGAAATGTTAGGAGGGAGGGAGGGGGGAAGAGAACAAATACTTTATCCTTACAGCAATTGTTTTCTTTTTCTTTTTTTTTTCTCCCAAGAATTTATCAGATTTATTTTAGTTATCATAAATGTTACATACGATGCATTTGTATGGATTTTTTTTTATTTTAGTTATATTAAAGTCTCGTTTGAAGCAACACTAGGGCTATTTTGGGACGTACCTCTTACTTTTGAACGGCGGTCAAATAACGAGGACGACACCTGAGCCCCCCCCCCCTCTCCACACCACACCAGCGGGAGGACGTTTGGTCAGGACGGATTTAACGTGCAACAGACCCCCTTACACGACGATTCTTCGGTGGAATCGTGTCTTGAACCTGAAACCCTCCGGTTCCAAAGCCGAGACCTTAACACCAGGCCACCGCAGCCGCGTTTGTATGGAAGAGGAAAAGAAAATTATAACAAATGAGATAGCAATATTAATAGTATCTTTCAAATATAACGGATACACAGCATTAATGGTAGTATCTTATAGAAATAATAATAGTATATTGTAAATGTAACATGTACAAGCAATAATAATAGTATCTTGCAAAAATAATGGATGAACATAATACTAGGTATATGTCCTTAAATGTACATGTTTCTTTAAAGATATTCTAACATTTACAAATACCTTAATAAATGCATTCATAAATGTACATATTATTCTGACTTTTGATGAGCTTTTTAAGAATACTATAATAAAAATAATCATTAAAATTAAAAAAGTATACTTCAGTTTAACAGGTTTTATGCTTTAAACAATCAATACATATTAGTCATTGAAAAAAAATCATTCAAATCAGAAATTTCCTTACTGTTTTTGTAGCTAAGAATATAACGAAAGAAATCAAATGATAAATTATTGAAATTTATATTTTAAAATTTCCATATGAAAACACCATTTTCCTTTATTGACGTCAAAAAGGTATAGAAAATTACTCAGAAATGACTTAATTAAATTAAAACATTCTTTCTATTGTTTCATCGTAGATTACATTAACATCCAAAAAGAAATATTTGCTCATGGAAGAATTTTATAAAACTCTGAAATAGAAGATAGAATATTTCAATATTAATAAAGACTAAAAGAGTATGAATTTTAGATTGAAACTTTTTCTATTAAAATTATTTAAATAGACATGTTTTGGCATAACTTTCTTGATGTTTATACGCATTAAATATTCATAATTGTTCATGAATATGAATTTCGGTAATTCCGAGATTTCAAATGGTAGAAATGAAAAAGAAATTGATTATTGCCCAAGAAATGATACAATAAAGAATTTTGTGTTGCTAAAAATGTTATTTCATTTGCATATGTTTTGCAGAAAAGTTAAAAATATTTATATATTCGTATAGTAATTGTACTATTATGAACAGATAACATCAACAAATCACAGAATAAATTTAAATCTACATCAAAAACAATAAATCTTGATGACAAAGAAAAATTTGAAATTGTAATTCCTTCCTTGTTGAGAAGAATTAATACGAAAAGCAATAAACTATTAAGAGTGATGAATATGTTTTAAGTGCTTTTTTTTGTTACTCATTAAAATGGATGACAAGGAAACCAGAAAAATGCATGCATTTTTGGCTTCTGAAATATGTATTAATATTGATGGATGAAATTATAATGTTAAATTTGAAGTAAGAATTTATTTACTTTGACACTTTGAATAGTTTATTTACTTTTTATTAAATGAATAAAAATAAAGGTAACTTTTAGATTTTAGATTTAGTGCTACAAAATTTCCAAATGTGGTGGCATGTAGAATATTATGATCTGTGCAGGAAGCAACAGGACGAATGTTGTTGGAAACATTTCTTTAATAATCACATTCACACACTTAAACATACACTAACACAAAGGCAAGACATTCAAGCGCGCGGCTTCACAGTTAAGCATCACATTTCGTTCTAATTACAATCGTAATGCACTATGGAATGACATATCAGGCATCGCCATCTAGTATCCAAAAGAAAACATAAGAGTAATGCAACTGCTACGCAAATATATACTTAATATTAAGAATTAAAATTTCGAAATATATAAATTAATATTTTATGGATATTTCATTTATTTTTGGGTTTGACTCATACATTCTCATTTGCTAGTGTATTATTTTTTGAGATAGATGGTCTAAAGAGTTTTCAAAAATGCGTTACCAATGGAAAGTAATATCTATAGTTCCCAACTCAAAGAAGTATCAATCCAGTGAGGAAAAGTAAGGATTTGCTTTTAATCCTTGATGCTTACTTTTGGCTTGCAGTGTTCTCGTCAAGAATATTGATTGCTTTTTAAATATCTTATGCCTCTTAAAGTTTCAAGAAAATATTTTAAAAATCAAATTGTGACAAATATTAAACCCGTGTAATTTTAATAGCATTTCAACTGTTTTATTTATTTTTCCATAAAACATTCTAATCTAATCCCATGACATCATAGTCTATTTCATATTATTAGTAATTGCTAACTTCACTTTTTCATTCCTCATACTAACTACACAGAAATTAAGCAAAATCCTTTTTTTTTTTTTTTTTTTTTTTTTTCTTACATTAAACAAAGTAGTATCAATCCAGTGCTTGAGGAAAAGAAAGAATTGCTTTTTTTTTATTAATGTTCGGTTTCAATTTTCAATTTGTTCTTTGAGAATATTAGTTCCTTCGTTTCCAGTTAAATTTTATATGCATAACTTAACGTCTGAAGAAAATATTTTTTTAAATCAAATTATGATAAACATTATACCCATGTTGTTTTAATAGCTTTAGAACTTCTACGTTCATTGCGTGTATGAAAGATTCTAACAGAGTCAAATCACATGACATCGTAGTTTTTTTTTATATTACTTGTTACATAGAACTAACTCCACTAACCTCCTAATACCAACTACACATAAACTAAATAGAACCCTACAATTTTAACAATCAATACGAAAAAAAAATAAAGTATTTAGTACAATACTTGATGGAACAAATAACACAGATTGAAAGGCAGATTTAAATTCAAATTTAGTGTGAATAAATATATAATGAAAATTTTAAGAAAAAGATATTGAAGTTTGAGAAAAGTACTTGCTATAGTAAAAGTAATATAAGTAAAAATAGGTATTTATAGACTCTCAAATAATGCAAAAATCAGTTTCATGCTATGTATTTGCAATGGTAATCTCGAGAAACCGAAACTCTCGCTTAAATTTTAATTAATCCTTCTAATTAAAATTTCAAGAAAAAATGCTGCAGTTACAAATTTTGAACCTCTAAAGTTTATCTGCTCCACCAGGTTAGTTGGTTCTTCTTTAATACACCAGGTTCTTACACATGATCTTCTTTATTAGTAGTAAAATTGAAATCGGTAGAAAGGTACATTACTTTTCATTATTATACAAAAGGCACAAAATGCGAATGTCACAAATATGTCACAGAATGCAAAATTAAATTTTAGATATATTGCTCAACAATTAGTGTTAAATAAATTTGCTAATTTAAAAAAAATATTACTTGTCTAATTTTTGCCAAACTAATCTAAAATTAAAAACATGAAGTAATACAACTAATATATTAAGGGACGTTTTTAAATAAAAAATATTTGATATTTTGATATAAAGCGATCAACAATGTTAGTACAATTCAATGTATTTAAAATAAACAACAATAAGATTTAAAATACTAGTTACTCGTGCACACCAAGTTATTCCATAACCATTTTTGAAAATTTTTACCAGGTCATTCTCTAATTTTCCACATAAATATTTTCATTCCTTTTAAACCAATTTTGAATGAGAAAATATTGCATACTATCAAAAGAAATGGATTACATATTTCAAACAAAACAGATTTATTATTTTGTTTCAATGTTATAACTTATTTATATAATTTGCGATTTATTTTGATGTTTGATTATTTTATTCTCAGTAGTTTCTAAATGCTTATAGATTAAATAAATAGCTAGGGGCTCACAACTTGCCGGATATGTTTCGCTAATGATTGTTTATAGTTACTAAATGCACATATGTCAAGTATAACAGCTGCCTATATTTTTGCTATTCTATTTTTTTTTTTTTTTTTTTTTTTTACTTTGAAAGGAAGCAGCAGTTAAAAGACTTAGAAGGAGATAAGAGTGCCTTTTTTTTTCTTTACCTCAGGGAGAAAAGAAATAGTTTTCTATTAAAACAATATTCTTTAATTAAAATTTACTGCTCCAAGACGTTGAAAATGTACTCCGGAATGTTTGCTATTATAGCAAGAATTTAATTTTCTAAGATCCCGTTTCCTCAGTTTGCCATTTGTATCCATAAACAATCCTATAACAAAATGATAAAAAAAAACTTTTTAGACTTTAAAATGCGCATACCTTTAAAATAAAGGAAGGAAAAAAAATTTTAACCATTTTTTTATAAGTACAAGCTTGTCAACTAAACTCATAAACATGATGTCATGCATAAGGCGAAAAAAAGAAGCTTTTTTTTTATTTCCTATGAATTTTGATTCTACCTCTGGTATGCTTGTTTTCCACCTGAGCGCTCTATTTTTTTAATTCAAACATTTTTGGCATCATAAGAAATTCTCATAATTTTGAAAAAGAATTTTCTACAATGTACCTTTTAGCAGTTAACAGAGGAGAGGAGGAGTATTAAAATCATCTTAAAAAAAGATTCTGGTTGAAAAAACATTAAATGAGTGGAAAAACCTCTACAAATATTTCATAAAATTTTTTTTCATGAATGCCTTTAAATAATAAGCACTTTCTTATGCAATTAAATGTGGTATCGTTCCAGCTAAATTAACAGGATACATAATTTTTATTTTTAAAAGGTTTGCGTCTAAAATTATAATTTATAGCCGTTATTTTTAATAGTTTTACTGTAATGCTATTAATTTTTAATAAAAATTGAATGTAGCTCTATTAATCTCTATGAAATGGCTCCCATGGAATGAAAAATATACTTTCTAGAGTGGCTCTGAAATCTTTTGATATCATTATTTCTAATGAATTTACAGCGAATATCTTCAAAGGAAATAAAAAATGAAGCTAAAAATAAAAGGAATAAATAATGCTCATTTATAGCGTGGCTAGAATACTGAAATAAAAAAATTCAGTGACTGCTATTTGCTATTATTGCTAGTGACTGCTACTGCAATGGCTATATATAGTGTATTTCTAATTTTCCCTTATATAAATTTCTTTTCGTTTATTATAATTAGATAAAGACCGTATTAATAATAATTTTTCAGCGAGAAATGTTAAAATTTTGTGTATATACTAATTTAAATCAATGCTAATTACCCTCTTTTAAAATATGCTAACTTTATAAAAACTTTTATATAAAATATGTATCCAGAAACTCTTACTTTGGCACTTCGGTACAATAAAAAAATACCGTATTAAGTGCAACTGAATATTTCTAAGAAAATTTAATATTTCAAATCCTTTAGAAATGACTACTAGATTATTGTTGCATTTAATAAAGCTTTGACTACAATGAAATCGTTTTCTGATATCTTTTAGAAATCTATTTTACAACAAGAATGGAATTCTAAATAGATACTCTCTACCTACATTTACAATTATTTTATAAAAAGTGAATCAGTAGCTACAAAGTAAAGCTATGTAACAGTTGAAAAATTCTGCGATAACCTGATATTAGTATCGCTAAAAAATTGACGATAGTAGATATTTCCCTAATATAAAGACGCCCTATCAGAAAATTTTCTCACTAGGATGGCATACTGCAGAAAGTCACCTGTAGTATATAGGCGTTGTGAATTTACTATTCGTGACTGTTAACGTTTCAGAAAGGTTCAAATGTTATTTCGGAAATTAATACATAAATAGAAATAAAAAACCAACATAAAACATTCATTCTACCATCTTAATGAATATTAAACAGTCTTAGTCATATACATCGGTGCTTGCAAAAATTAAAACAGTGCTAGTCCTGTAAAAGTGACGAATAAATAATGGACCATAATATTGTCACGTAGATACTTTAGTTTAGAACTGAATGACACACACAAGAAGTAGAGCTACACCAGTTTATTACCTGAACTCTGAACACAGTGACTGATAAATCCTCTGCTTTTATACTAGCAGGGAAAGTTCCAGAATACTTTTCTGGAGACAGTAAGAAAAGTCCAGAACATTTGTCTGGTAAACTAAAGAAATGTCCAGTATCTTCTGAAAGAACATGAAATAAAGGAAAACATAAAATCAAGAAATTAAGTATTTACATATACTATGAATCGCATTGTCTCTAGAGTGATTCGAACCCACGGCCTCTTGATTATGAGACTAGCACCATGACCATTCGGCCATAGAGATTCGACTGACTTTCTTCAATGCGGCAGTATAATAAAAGCAAAATGAGTGGTAGTCCTTTATAAGTAAGCTCAAAATATGTTAAGAGGTCATTTATAGGAAGTTCTTACTACGTATATCTAAATGTGTGTATATGTGTATGATTTTGTGTGATTTTCTGATATTTTTCTTTGTTTTATTGGCATTTACAGCATTTTAATATTTAATTTTCAGATTCTACTCTACAAGAAAAATTAATTTTAAATAAATACTTTTTCATATATTTCCTAATCAAAGAAACATAAAAGGTAGTTTTAAGTAAGTTAATTAAGCAACAAAATAGAATAATATCTCATAAAAGTAAAGTATATTATATGAATTTTGAAAAAAAAAATGAAATAAGTATAGAAAGTTAATATCCACTACAATTAAAAAAGAAAATGTGTGTATGTATGATATGTGTCTGTATTTGTCTATCTCTCTTTGTCTATATGTCTGTATCTATATTTATCTCAAAATTTCCTTGTCTTTGTGTATGTTCATCTGTAGGCTTGAGCAATGACTTTCTGCAAACTATAGTGTTTAACCAAGAACTATGAAATTCAACATAAATAAACTTTTCGATAAACCTTGCATAAATTTTAGCTAGATTTTTGATTAATTAAAAATAAGAGAAATGTGGGCGCTACACCACTATGGCTTTGAAAATATTAGTGCGCGAAAATATTTTTACGCGTTTTCAAAATTCAGTAACTTATTTTATTATCAATACTAATTTATCATACAATTTCTTCCAGAATTCTGAGAATTAAAAACAAATGGTACACTTTTAAATAATACTTTCATTGTTGCCATGAAATTAAATCCGTTTTCATAATTCATGAAATATTAAATCGCTTAAAATTTTTCTTAGAGGAAAGCAAAAAAAAAAAAAAAAGAAACATATCATTAAATTTTTATGCATAGTAATAAAGAACGGTTAAGCATCACGAAAGAAAATGCATAGTAAAAAATACATTGTTTTGATGGCACTATAAAGCTTACGATTTCATTCCATTCTGAACAACCATACACACAATAAACAATGCATATATAGGGATATTAAAATAATAGGACTCTAATGTTTCTTACAATTTGATGCTTGAAATTAATTTCATCATAATCATGCTCAAAAGTTATTCAAAAGAGATTTAATTCATATGAAACAAAACCAATATTTTCAGAGAGCCAGTTGGTTTTAGAAGTGGCTGGTAATAAATAAAATAATAAAATTTATACAGAAATGAAAAAAAACCCCACGAAATAAAGAAAGAATTTGTAAAATTGAAAGATGAGTATTATATAATGCTAAATGAGCCCACCATTTTGAATCTGTCTGGGGGTTGTTTTGGAATGGATCATAGAAATTTTGATTTACATCAGATTACGGCGAAGAAATAGGACAACAAATATTTATTCTTAATGTATTAATATTTTGTAGGTGGTACTGACCCCTCAAGAAACTGAGACTATAGCCCACGACCCTTACAGTCCACATTTCTCTATTTATACTAAATCCAGAGTTTTCGAATCAATACACACACAGCAGAATTAATAATTCTAGGAAAAATTAACGATTTAAGCTTTCATTAGACTATGCAACATAGTGAATATTAAAATTTTAACCTTAGAATAAGTTTAAAAAAAGAATGAACATACAGGGAGCAAAGGAAAAAGCATCAATGAGTTCAATTGCTTTCTGAAATAAACCTGAAGTCTATACGAAACTGTTCAAATTCAGGACGGCAATGATTTCTGTTCGTGTTCCGTAAATGCTAGTTTTAGTTAAATGCATATTTGAAATTACATACGCATTTGACATCAAAATGCAATATTATGTCAGTCAATACAGCAAGAGTTGAAATTTGTCCCAGATATTTTAAGAGTACGGACTTCAGAATAATAACACAGTTGATTAAAAGAGAGGAAATGTACAGAATTGCAAGCGTTTTAAGTAGATGAAACAAATTGAAAACGATACTATTCTAGTTTTTAATTAATCGTTCAACAAGAATCGCTGTCCTTAAGTTTACGTAAAATATTTTTTTTAAATGGTTCTGTGATTTCATAACCATTAATATTAAATAGTGATTTTTTTAAATATATTATATCTTTAAGATGATTTTCAATGAATTTCTTGATTATAAAATATATTAAAATATAAATATTCTCACAGAAAAAAATAATTTCATAAATTTTACATCTTTATAATTCGTTCGAAGATATTTTTGATAAAATATTGGGTGAAAATTCATATGTTTATAACTGAATTTTGATGCAATTTAGAAGGTATTTATAATTATTTTGATTACGTCTCTATAGAAAGCAAAAGTAATATTTAAGTGCATAAAATCAAGGAATAATTGTGTTTTTTTTTAATTTCTATCTAAATAATATTATGCCTTCGAAATTTTCATGCCTGAATTAAAAAGAACTTTTATACTTCATTAGTTTTATCCGAAATATTTTTCCTAAAATAAAATTATTGATATTCGCACAATTAGTAAATTTATCTTGCTTATATTCAATGAATAAATACTGCAATATATGATTTCTAGAATATTAGTAGGCTATATTAGAATGTAACTAGAATAAACTACACTATAAGGTAGAAAGTATTTTCATAAAATGAAATTCAAATTTTATTGTAAAACTAGAAACTATTTAAAAATACTCAATAATGTATTCTAATGGCGGAAAATTTAAGTTTCAATATTTTTATGCAAATAATATCAAAATCACATACAAATTTATAATGTTGTATTCATAGATAAAACATGGTAAAGAAATAAAGGATAAATTGACTGAAAAATTTTCCAGTTGCTTAAGAAGCAGTTCATTAACCAGACAATTAGTTTGATTTAAATGCTTTATCACAGGTGCTATTTTAAAGATGTGAGTCTATTTTTTTACATAATTTTCTATGACCCGTTACAGTTAAGATGGATCATTAGCTGTGGTTAAATGAACAAAAAAAAAAACTGCTTTTGCACAAAAGATTCTTATTTTTCTCTATGAATGGATCAACAGACTTAATCACTAACAATGGATCAGACACAGTTCCCCAGAAAAAGAAGAAAGTCTTAATCGGAGGTCAAAGAATGAGGATATTCAATAATATAATGAATTAATAATTGACCGCTTCGGAACGTAAAGTAAAAAAAAAATTATTAAAATCGCTGAAATTTGGAACTATGCTAGCTAATTCCTTTCCTCTTTTTTAAGGAAGAAAACAAATTAATAAAAACAAAAATAGAAGATGGACTTTAATAAAAAAAGCCTTTCCTCGTCGAAAAATAAAAGAAATAATTGATCACTCGAAATTCTAATATCTGAAATATACTTAAAATTAAAGTGGCGATGATAAATAATTAAAAAAAATTAAAGAGCGTACGAGCAATAAAAAAAGCTGATTTCAAAAAAAGCATTAAATATATTTTGAGAAAGAAAATTAATTAAAGTTGTGATGACTTATTTGTTCTGTAGTGAATTTCCAAAATTATAGACACCATACTTTATTTTGTATTTTACTTATTTACAAATCATCTTTAAAATTATACTTGCTAAACTCTTTTAAAAGGAATAATAAATGTTTGATCTACAAAGAAAATTTATTCTTATAAAATAGAAATAAACCATAATTGCACAGAATCCACGATCTCATTTTCAACATCACTGAACAACATCAGCAGTATTTTTGCTGTTTTTTCATATTGTTTTTCTGTTGTGCCATAAGTTAAAAATAGGATTTGATTGAAGTACTTTTCGTCATTGAAATAACCTATGTGGTCATATTATAAAGAAAGAGAAATAATAGGTAATTATAATAGCATGAGTACCGTTTAAATATGTCGATACTTTTACTTTTCGTTTAACACTTTTTTTTGTCGTTAACTTTTAAATATGTCGTTATTTGAGCGATTGCATTACTGAATTGTTCTGCACTTTAAGAGAAACCAATTTTTTCCCAAAAAACATTCTCTTTAATTAATATTTTTTAATATAATTTCAACAGAACTCATCATAATTTCGATCCTATCTATATTTGATTTTTTATGTATAACATAGAATAAAGAAAATGGCTTTTACTATCCAATCTATCGCTTCTGATTCTGCGTAAATAAGCAAATCGTCTTGATTTCTTCAAATATATCATGATCATATAAGTAAAGTGAAAAGTAGTAACACAACTTCGTAATGCTAGAAGTAAATACAGACTACAGAACTGTGTTCCCAATTTTTGTATTCATTGTTTTCTCAAATTTTTAATTTTGGGAAAAAGCGCATGCAAGCACAAATTTCAGACATATTTTCGTGGATCGTGTAATGTAATGATAGCATGCATTAGAAATAAATTAACAAAAATTCTGAAAGATAATAGGATTGATCATGATGACAATAATAAAATGAACTTGATAACAGGAACAATAGTAATTAATAATGAGCTTCGTGGCAGAAACAATAATAACGATGATCTCGGTGACAGAAACAATTATAACGATGAACTTGGTGACTGAAGCAATAATAATGAATAATATCATACGACGACGTTAGCTGAATTAAAAATTTTAATGGCTGTTTATTTAAAGATAAAATAATGATTTTAACTGGTAATAATTTCTACCTTTTAGTTAACGCTTAACTTTCTTTCATGAAGACAATCC
The DNA here is from genome assembly GCA_026543865.1 of Argiope aurantia. NCBI lineage: Eukaryota > Metazoa > Arthropoda > Arachnida > Araneae > Araneidae > Argiope > Argiope aurantia. The sequence goes on along the minus strand of JAPMOR010014711.1, from coordinate 241,891 downwards.
ATAATAGACATTAAGTAAAATGCAAAAAGAAGGTAAAAAAAATCAATGTTTTTGAAAACATTTCAAATATGCCTGTGCCATGCTCTATAAATGTCTTCTAAAAATATTTGAATATCTTTTAGATTACATAATCATGACAATCTATATTGTTTTTCTAGTTCTTGAAGCTGAAGAATACATATATCATGAGAAATATATGTAAACCTGTTGAAGTAAGAAAGATATTCGTCATTCTAAATTGATATGAAAACTATATTTGTTGGAAAATATCTTGAGAAGATATCACAGAAATAAAGTCAAAGACTTTATCTTCAAATATTTGAATTAAACATTTTTATATAATTTTAATTACAATTCTACTTATTTTAAAATCATTTGTGTTATAATTGAAAGCTTAAAAAATATGATGAAGCAAATACAACAACATATTCTGTTGAAGTATTATAAATTCTGAAAACAGATATATCAGAATTTGCCATTTCCTGAGCACATCCGCTTAGCTAAAATCATTAAATTCCATACCCGAGTTCATAACTAAGCCTTGATTACCTGAACTTAGTTCCAGCATTAACTTATCTTTCGATTTGAGAATCTTCTTTTTCCTACACTTTCAGAGAATGATTAATTCCAAAACTTGGACAAAGAACGCTTCTACTATCATGTTATCCAAAAGACTGAAAGAATAAAGTATTTATTACGAGTTCAAGTTCTCAAAAAGTCGATATTTTCCATTAAGGTTTATGTTTCTGCAATAGGATCCAGAAATTTAGATTTAGCATTTTTACTTCTTCCTCTTTTTTTATTCTTTTATTATTAGCAAACGATGCCAAATTACATCGTCCGCTTTCGATAGGAAGTTTTCAACCAAAGTTTTGATTAATCACCCAAAAGCGTCAATAGGCAATTTAAACGAAGCATTTTACATCACGGAAGCCTTGCAAACATTGCAAAATGAGATTTTGATGTGTATCCGTGCGTAACGTAGTGAGAGAATTTGAAGGTTATGATGTGTGTTTACTCAAACTCCATCGGTTGAATTCATTGCCTTTGTTTGAAACTAAAGAAATTTTCTAAAATTATAGAAATGGATTAGGATTGTATAATTTCAAAGATGAAGATTCTTGATCAAAATTAGAATAGAGATTTATAAAAATGAAAAATTTGAATTGAATGTTGAAGGATTTTGTTTAGATTACAACTATGTAGAAAAGAAAACATATATCTCAGTAACGTTTATTGACCTTCTGAATCTGTATTTGACAGAAGTATTATTTATTTATTCATAATATTTATTTATTTATATATATAATATGTTTATAGATTCATATTTATTTAATATATTTATAGATTTATATTTATGGCTTTAAGTGTATTTCTACGAGAATTAGAATAAAAATTAGAGTCATTTCAGTAAAACTTATATCCTAAAAATAGAATTTTTAGCAATACCGAATAAATTTTAGCAATATTTTTGCGTCGTTTTAATATGCTACTTAATATTTAATACTTGTTTCGTTTCTTTAATCATTTTGTACACAATCACATATCTATTACGCATTAGTATATCTACACATTAGCATTTGCTACACACTGACTTTATATTCTGCACGATATTGTTTGAAATTAAGTTAATGGTTTTATATTTTTATTTTCTGGGACAAAATGTTTGACAATAAGCATTTGAAAAGAACATAAATATTACCTAAAACAGTAGAAAAATGTATAAAAGTATTTCCAATTTAGCTGAAATCTGTCTTTACGTTAGTTAACAGAAGAAATGTTCAAATTTGACAATGACGCTAAATGTCAGAAAATTCTAATAACACATTAGGAGAAAGAAAATAACAAAGAAAATGAATCAGACAATTGAAAAATAACAAAGCAATTAAAAAAATTGGGAAAAACTAATCCAAATTGAAATTCGATAAAGAGATTTTTAACTCTCAATGTACATTAAAAATACGAATTTCATATTAAGATTTTAAAAAATGTGTATTGTATCCTTGAATATCAATATGTATAAAATATGTTTCAAAATTTTAATTTTCATTGATATTAATTTTCAAACACTACAATTAAGATTCTTCTTAAAATGTATTCTTAAGACTTCTATCCGAATTTATATATTAATTCAGGCTTTAAATATTATATATTAATTATTTCGCACTAAATAACATACAATGTAAACTATTTAAAAAGAATGGGAAAACTTTTCAGTCACTCGCTAATTCATGCTAACATCCTAAAACAATTTAAATAAATAATATTTAAGTTATATATTTTGAATAGTTACGCAACTTTATGAAACTTGTCCCTAGTAAAAAATAATGCAACTTTTGAATTGAATAAACATTTTATAAAACTTTTGTTTCAATCTCTTGCCAGTACCTGAATAATAATATGAATGAAACTTTTGATCATCAATTTTCTACAAAGAAATTTGAAAAAAAGATCAAATAAAATTTTAAAAAATCAATTCAAAGATTACGTGGCCGCGGTGGCCTGGTGGTAAGGTCTCGGCTTCGAAACCGAAGGGTTTCAGGTTCGAGACCCGATTCCACCGAAGAACCGCCGTGTAAGGGGGGTCTGTTGCACGTTAAATCCGTCCTGACCAAAAGTACTCCCGCTGGTGTGGTGTGGTGAGGAGAGGGGGGTACCAGCTCAGGTGTCGTCCTCGTCATCTGACCGCGGTTCAAAATTACGAGGTCCGTCCCAAAATAGCCCTAGTGTTGCTTCAAACGAGACGTTAATATAACTAAACTAAACTAAACTAAAACAAAGATTACGTTTTTTGATTTAAAAAAATACTTGATATAAAAAGTAATAGACTTTTCAAAATTATTTATTAGATTTTATCACATATTTGAAATAAAAATTCAAAAATATTTCTTAATAAATTATTTTTTTTAAAAAAAGACCCTAAATATATTAAATTATGGATGTACAGAAAATGAAAAAGTATGATTTCAGTACTTAAATTCATGAGTATTATTAATCCATTCTTCTTCTGTAAGTTTTGTGATTTATAATCCTTTTCATTTTAAGGTGACAAATAGAATAACTAAGTTGAAAAGAAGGCTAAGTTATCATTCTAAAAAATAAATAATTTAGAACTTTTTTCATATTTAAAAAGAATTTTTATTTTATATTTATTTAAAATTGCATACCCTTAAAAGCTATTTTTATATCCAGTTGTTTGATAAAATTGCGTCCTAATAAAGTAAAAAATAATAAGCATAATTTAATATAAATCAAATGCATATTAAATTGACAAGAAGCCATAATTATCCAAAATGTATCATTCTTTAAATATTGTTATTTAAATTTATAATTTGAGTATTAATATATTAGTTTTCCTAGAAACATCGCTGTAAAATAAATTAATATTTTAGAAGACTCTTACAAAATTTAATATCATATCTCTTGTTCCTCGATAGAAAATTATAAGCATACTTATCTAAAGCAAAGAAAACAACCTAGACAAGTTTGCAGCGAGGAACTTTCTATCTGAAGGAAATTTAAGATTGCTCCTTATTTCAGTTAGCAAGTTTTATTAAAAGGCTTTCGAAAACGATATTTATTATTCGCAAGCTATAAACTAGGTTTAATTTTCAAGAAGTGCAAATTCGCTGAGGAGTTGAGCATTATATAATGCTTAAAGTTCACACTAATTCTTTTTTCATATTACAAATGATTTCTCTCAGAATTAAAATTTATATTTAATGGTTCCTATGGTTACAATTTTATGAATGATAAAAATTTTAATAAATATTTCCTTTTTTGGTGTAATGTCTGAAGATTAGTTATATTATTCTTCGGATATTTGTAACGTATTGAAATTTATCATTTTTATTTTCAGTCAAAATTTGTTTAAAATAGAAATAAAGTAATACTTTAAAATTTCAAATAAATTGTAATATTTAAAAGATAATTTTTTGAAAATTTTAAAATGCACTTTGCTGGATGTATTTTTTTATTTAATGAGTGGGTTTTCTTTCGAATTTCCATGATATATTAGAGCAAGCCATAAATGTTTCTCTTTTGTAATAGGTGCTGTCAACTTATTGACTATTAATGATCTTCGGTAATACCTATTCTTGCTAATACAGTTATTTTTATTTCAACTGTAACCATTTTATTAATCATTTCCTAAACGAAAATTAAAGTATCCCTCATAAAAATAAATTCAATAGGATTGGAATTAATAACCAGGATGAAAGGCAGAATTCAGTGCGGTCTCTTCGTCTTAACAAGGTATTGATACAAAATTGTTCCTGAAATCATGATACTAGTATTTGATTTCAGAAATTCATTCATTTTTCTGAAAGTACCAAATTCTTATTTTCTGTTTTCTTTTAAGTTCGTCAGAAAATACATACTAAATTAAGTGTTTAAAGAGGTCCAATTAATTCTAAATTTCATGAACATATTGTAGCTGTAAGAAATGGTAAATAAATGATATGTCGAATTAAAATTTTCAGTTGCCAGATAATTTTATTCTGAAGGTTGATTGAACTGTTTTTTATGAATAAAGTATTATTTTATTATAAAAAATATCAATTATGATAATCAAAAAACATTTTTAATTATTTAGAAGCATGAATTTTAGACGTGTGATAAGATTCCACAGTTTGTATTTATTATCATTATTATTTAATTATTTAATATTGAAACATTTTAAAAACATCAATCAAATCAATGGTTCAAACAATAATTATGCAAAAAATATAATTTGTTGGGGAAATTAAACAATAGTAAACTATAGCTGAAATTAATTTAAAACTTCTTTCATTAACTGTGGATTGAATAGCTAAAATTGAAACTTGTTACGTTATTGAAATATAAGATTTTTCTTGCCATGCATTTTCACTTATAAATATAGAAAAATCTGAAAGATAAACTTCATCTGAATAAGTCTACACTCACAGTTTGATATATTTAAAATATTTGAGATTAAAATGTTGTAAAGTATGCACCTTTAATTACTTTAAATGATAAATCTAAAAATTACTGTTTTAAGTCAATTCAGTTTTTTTTTTATTTTTATTTTTTTAGTTTTAACATTTTAGAGATTAAAAAATCGTACGCGAATGTCAACATCTTTTAATGGCTGGGTAGCATGTCTTAAGAAAAGATAAGAATTTTCTTTTAAGATAAGTTGCAGAAATAAAAAAAGTAGTATCAAAAGCGCAGATAAATTTTATTATGACTAGTATCTTTCGTTATTATCGATCGTCTGATAATTTTCATTAAAGATAAGATTCGATTTTGTGCTTCCCCCCAAAACTATTCTTCCGACAAAAAAATTATTTTATTCAAACGAAAAACTGCAGTTTTAAAAAGAAAAAGAAAAGCGAATTATTTCCTGTTTTGGATATATTTTTAGGAAAAAAAATATTCTCCAGTAATTTGAAAGAAAAAAATATATTAATTTAAAATAGGTACATAAAAAAGACATAATCGGCAAAGATTTTACTATTATGATTCAGAAAATAACTGCAATTATAAAAAGTGCATTCGTTGGTATTTTTTTTTATTGTAGGTAATTTTTTAAAAATACTTTAATTTAGAAAACTTCGAACAAAACATTTGGGTTTTTAAATTAAATACGCTTTGATGAAAACAGTAGATAATAAGAGAAAATATAACATTTTTATTTATAACATCCCGACAAAAATCACAAGTCTTCTAAAAGAAATCAGTTTGATCTAGTACAAGTATATCTATTACACTGAAGTGATAATATGACTATAATGTAAGAGTTTGAACGGCCCATATTGCGTTGTAAAATAATTAAACCACAACACTCTGAAAGAAAAAAGAAATTTGAAAATAATAAGCAAGTATTGAATCAGAATAGTGAACCTCTAAATTTTCTTTCTCATATAATGAGTATCTGATTCGTTTACAATATACAATTTGTGTGTACTTATCTGCAAATAAACTAAAATATTCTTACCAGAATTTCATTTTTCCAACCGAAACTACACACTATGTATATAAACAATATTATATATATATATATATATATTATATATATATATGTGTGTGTGTGTGTGTGTGTGTGTGTGTGTGTATGTGTGCATAAATGTATTTATATTGATTTCAAAACTTATTAATGATAAAAATTAAAATTCCCCACTCGATCCTTATAGGGTAAAACGAAAAAGAGCTAAATTTTCTTGATTGTGAATATGTTTTCACAGGGATACAGTCTACAGTTTTTACCCTTCAAGCGTCAATTAAAACTTGATATTTCTGCTTTAAAACAAATACAATAAAGATAAAAGTCAAAAGTTTTATGTAACTAAAACGATTATTTATTGGATGCCTTCTTTAAAAGAAGGCAGGGTGAAAACGAAAATTAAATTTTTAAAAATATTTATACAAGGTTTACATTTCATACAACCTTGATTGTCTAATTTGTATTGGTACCTTTCAATAAATACAAATTTTAAGAGAAAAGCATCATTTTTGTCTCGTATTTTGTTTCAAAATAATGATAATTCAACATCAAAGAGAAAATTCCTTACATATTACCTTCCTTTTCAGCGCTACTTTCCAACTGCTTTTGAAGACATAAATAAGTATCAAATTTAATTATATGTACAATTACTCTTTATAAACTTTTAGCATTCGGCAATCTGTCCGATCATAATATTTTTATTATTAAAGCAAAATTAATTTGTTTAATCAACTCAAAGGGAAAAAGAAGCAGAAGGTAAAATTGTAGCTAAATAATAATTTAGCTACATCTTAGCTACAATTATTTTAATCCAAGAATGTAAGCATAATTGGAAAATAAATTTGTAAAATTAAGTTTTATTTGGTAACAAAAATCAAAATTAAACATAATTTGTTTTCTTTGATAAATAACAAAACATATGACGAAGGAATATTAATCTCAATTTTAATAAAAATCTATTTTATACTTTTTATAATAAAAGAAACTGACGTTTCAAATTATATTCAAGAATTAATTATTAAAAATTTGCAATATTAGATTCAAAATGTGAAAAAAAAATTTGGCATCATTAAAATTTTAATAATTTTAAAGTAGTCCCCTTCCCACTAAAAAAACCCTGAGGATATTATTACTTTTTTGAGGAAAAAAATCTGATGATTTTTTTAAATGTTCGATGAAACAAAAAAAATCATTTATGCTTTCATTGTAAAATTGAAAAATATATTAAAGTTTGGCTAAATTATAGAGGAAAAAATTACTAAATTAGTAGCACAGAATATATATTTTTTTCAATTTTAAATTGATACACAATCATTTTTGCGAAGAAACACCAACATTTAAAATATTTTTTAACTAACTATTTTTTAAATCATATTCTCATCTCCCAAGATATAATTGTGTTGAAATTTGTTAGTTGAAAGTTCAATGTTTATTCTGTGGAGTTCCAACAGATGCACATTCACTTTTGCTATTAATAAATATAAAATATAAAATAGTACAAAGAAATGTAGTAACAAAGATATACAAAAAGATATAGTAGCAATTTTAGCATTTCTTTTCTTTGTTTGACCTTCAATGTTACATAAACTTGATTTTTTTTAACAATGCAATTTTTTCGCTTCATTCTATAAGAAAAAATCCTTCTTTTAGAGACTATTGTTCTCTTTTTTCATTGTACTATTCATATTCTTCATTTTCTTTTTCGGATACAACAGCAACTGAAAACAGATTTTCAATTCTTCTTTCACTTTATTCAGTAAGAGAAACATAAAAGGGTTCTTTGAACCTATTTATAAAACCTCAGATTTATTGCATTCCTGAACCGTTACAGATCTTGGAAACGGGGAATAAATTTCGTAAATCTGAAGAATGTGTTTTGATGTCCAAAATTCACTAATTCTATTTATTTATTTACTTTCTACCTACTGCAAAAGTTTCATAGAAATCTGAAAATGGATCGCATATTTTAGTTCACTTTTTTTAGCTTTATATTTCATTATTACGATTTAAAATTATATTGTTACCGTTCTTCCGGGGGTTCCTTTCCGATTTGTTCTTCGATGAACACGAAGCACTAATACAAGGACAGCAAATATACAGCCGAGATGAACACAGACAGCACACAGCAGCACAGTACAACAAACAGTAGCCAGAAATAAAAGAAGAAAGAAATAAAAGTCTGTGTTTTTAAGAAGTCTTCTCGACCTGCGACATTTTATAAGCTCCAGTCACATGCATTTTTCACTGCTGTTATTTGAACATTTTACTCTGCGGACCTTAAGACGATTGATCTTGACTATTACAGGGTTTGAACCCAAATATCGTCTGACATTTCACTTAACCGTTAATTTAAACTGAAAATCATTTTTAATTATCTAGATGAAATCATCCTTAAAGATGAATAACATAAATACATTTTATTGTACTGCTCATTTCAGGATTCCAAGACTAGCTTTTCTTACCCTTCTTTAATAGATGGTACACAGAAAGATAAACAATTATTACTCCTCCTGTTTCCACGAAAAATATTAGTTAACCCTATTTGCTAAATATGTAAACCACCTTTCATTTCTCCGCTCACTTCATTTTTGATGAAATAAAAGTCTTTTCACGCATGTGCAGCATCACAGAGAGTTTCCAAATCTGAGAATGTACGATACAATAGATTTCATTATGATAAATGCAAGACTTTTTTTTTTCTAGAATTACAATGTTGATGTATTTCAATGACATACAAAGATATAAAAAAAATCTTTGAGCTCATTTTTATTAATTTCCTCTTGGAAAACTGTATGATGGCTATTTTAAAGCACGCCTTCTATATTTCAGCAGGGATCAATTCACTAGAATCCTTAATACCTGAGCAAAAAGCCAGCTCCCCCACTCACCAGCGGAAGATCGTTTGATCCTCGATTTATTTAACGGAAACCCCGCCCTCACACATACTAGGTTCCCAATTCTTCGTATAGTCAGGTGTCTAATCTACAACTTTACTGTCACGAAATCCAGACTGAGCCACAAAATCACAATGGATGTAAGGAAAAAGAATTTAAAACGTATTTACTCTTCTGACTATATTAAGTGTTCATTTTAAGATAATAGACTTCATTACTATTTTATTCTAATCTTTTTTTTATTATTTATCTATATGTAGGGATGGCTTAATGTTTCTAAGAGCCCTTAGGTCATGCAAATTCTGAGAACCCTTACGTCCTCCAAAATTAAATATTTTTATCGATTTTAATTTAGTCTTTATATATGTAGTGTTAATTAACAACTTTAGATAAATTGAAATAGCCAAATGCTTTATCTCCAATCAATTTCTAAAAACGAGGTTTCAGTACGTTTATAAAAATGTGCACAGTTAAAATTTAAAAATAAATAAAAAAATAGTAAAAAAAAATAATGACAACACTTTTTTAGTTTGATGAAAAGGATTTTTTATTGGGCTATATTATATTTATTTAATAATTATTTTAAATGTAATAATAGAGTCGATATATTTTAAAATTACAAATTATTATATTTTTAAATTAAAAAATGCTATAATATAAAACTTAGAATAGTAATTAAATAGAAATATTATTAGACTAATATTTGAAAATCAATTTAAAGTTTCATTTTAATTTATATCATTTTGATTGTACGGATTTTATTACTAAACGAAAACATGAAATTAAATAACTTTTTGAAAAACCGCAAACAAAATCTAAAGGCCTCTACCCCCCCCCCCCTTTAAATAAATATTGGGGTCCCTTGTCAATTAACTATTTTGATTATTTAATAATTTGAATCTGAATAAGTATATATTTTGGAAATAAAATGAAAATTCTCAAATTTTAATTAAGTTACAGAAATAGGAATAAAATGGAGAAAAAGACGTTACTACTTAGCCCGATGGAAATTGGTGAGAAAAATTAAAAACAACGTAATTAAAATTAATTAAAAAAAACTTTAAATCTTAATATTAAACTTCGATAGCTTCAGCAATTACCTTAAATATTCAAATGATTTTAATATCAAAGTCTGGTCACTTTGTCTGCCTTTTACATTCTCCAAATAAAAGCCTAACATTCCAGACGATTCGATCCAAGCGTAAAGAGAGAGAGAAAAAAAATCACCTCCGATGTTTGTGACAAGATCTGCTATTTGTGATGACTCCATTGTGGCCTCGGATGTTTGGAACAAACATTCGAGAAAAATGGAGTCGGTTGATCCGGGGCCTTATCACGACCTCGTGGGAGGGAAGGAGGTTACGTGAGGTAAGCCATAAGTGCTTCTTCTCAGAACGTCCGGTTGACACATCCTGGCCAAACGCAAGATTGATGATGAGAGGGGTGCAAGCAGGGGTGGAAAGGCTTACAAGGTAGTCGCAAAAGTTGCATCGGACGAGAGTTTCCGTTTGAGTATTAAATCCTTGGGAAAATATAAGCCAGAGCCCGAGTTTATCCGAAGAATTCGTGGGATTTAGTTTGTTAAGGATGTGTGACGTGTGTCAACAGAGAAAACGGTTAGCGTACTTCATAAAGATTGGCAGGGTAATTGGGTGGCTGAAAATGTAATTGATGGTACTTTAAAAATATCAATGGGTGATTTTTCTTTATATTGAGGAGCATATATCGAATTATATCTCTTTTAATACCGAAAGAAAATCAAAAAGTTTATATAACATATTTTAAGCTGTAATATTCATAGAGCAAATTTTCTGGGTGCATGAGTAATGTTACAATTATTTTATAAGAAGCAATAATTTGTCGATAAAATTAGTCGTTACCTATTAAATATATTTTTTTTATAAATTCGGTAAAATGAATTATTTACCAGATTTCTAATTCAATAAGAAAATGCTGCTCATATCTTTACTGCGAATGACAGTTAAAAAATATTTACAAATGTAAATGGATTCCGAATGAATGATGTTTTACATTTTTCCCTTCTATCATTCGTATACATATAAAGAGAGTCTCAGGGGATATTCTTGAAAAATTCAAATACCAAACATAATTCATTAATATGCACTCTGGCAAAAATATAAATTTTATACTTAGAGCAGAAGTAACTTCTTTTTCATTTCATGTTTATTATTGTTCAAGAAAAATAAGATAACTTTTCGGTAAAATTATTGCCCAAATTGTTAAAATGAAACATTATTTTATAGAAAGTAAAATATACAGGATCTACTACATATATTCACTCTAAATCATGACCCAGTATCTAATTTGTAAATTGTTAGGTATTGAGATACGATTTCTGTAGGAAAATGTTTTCAAATAATATAAACATTTATATTCTATGTTATTCTAGCTAGTAACTGTACGATTATAAAACTATGATTCATTTTACGATACTACAATTTTTTTCTTTTACAGTTTCCTGGATTTATTAGTCATATATACTAAAATATTCAGGAAAGAACTAACTTTTTAAACAAATAAATAACAAAAAAAAATCTAATATTCTACAATTAGAACTAGATAAGCTATAAATCTTTGAATTTCAGTATTTTAGACAAATCAAACTCACAGGAAAGATCTTAACTTAATTCAATATGGCCTATTCCACTTGCGAACTAATGGTACACGGGAACATCCCCTGGCACTCTGCTGGAAATCAAATGTGACCGTGACTCCCAGTCTGTTCTGGCTGGAGTGGATAAGAAGTGACCATTTTAAGTATCTTTCCTTTGAAAATGGTAGAATAATCCACTTATAAAAAATGCCGTAACCTCCCAACTTCACCGAATCGCCTTCTGGATTGCATCGGACTTTCTAAGGGAGGCTTAATATCCGATCCCCTTATTATTATAGAATTTTTGGTGTTCAACAACGTACTGGAGCTAATCTGATATGTCAGATCTTTCGAGAATAAGCACAATATCAACAGACAAATCAATGTTACAAGTAGTCTGTTGATTGCATTTTTTCACTCCAGATTTCGAAAAAAAAATTAAAATCTTCTGAAATAGTGTTATTTAAAATTTTATAAATCATACAATTTTAATCTCAGACTAGCAGAATATTTTTTCTTAAAAATCAAAATAAATCAAAAGCATTTTTATAATTTTCCTTAATAGGATAGAGCAACTATATGAAAATTTATATTCTTTCACTTCTTTTTTTCGAAAGCTCATATTATTGAATGAAAGTATAATTATTTTCACCTTTTAAAATATTTTTCTATCTGCAACTATATACCTTTCTCTAAGGACTTAGATTAATGATTAAGTCGCAGAGTGAACACGTTATATTATGCATACATTTTTATTTCGTTCTATTCTAAAAATTTAGTAACCAGTTTCTTTCTTTTTTTTTAAATTTCCTACACAGAGATCTATTTTGATTTTAATTTTGATTTGAACTACAGTAGAGTTCCAAAAGGAACACAACTCTTTATATTGAACTAATGCATCTGTGCTTAAAAGAGTAATATTGCAACAGATACGAAACAAATAATTTTCATTAATTCATTTATTCAGAAGCCTTTAATACACAAAAGTAGAGTCACCTAAAGTTAAATACAAAAAAAAAACACGTCTTATTTTATTTTTATAACTGAAATGAGGATTCAAGACTGACATCATCTTTTACTAAACAGAAACGGATTGTTAACAACTACATAAACTAAACTTTCTTACATGAAATTTCATGTAAGAAAAGAATATAAAGAATGTTTCATAAGTTCATTTATAAATATTCTGTAGCAGAAGGAATCTAATTTCTTTTTAATTATTTACCTTCAACATTACAGATTTATTAGATTGCCTTTATTGAATATTATCATGTAATGGCCTAAGAGTCATACAACTGCCTATACTATTAAAAAAGCATATTGGTATTTATAGGGTTTTGATAATAATAAATTAAAACTAGTCAGAATCATATCAGCTCGAATATATTCATTATAAGTAACAAAAAAATATTTTCGTTGATCTAAGTGTATCCTTTTATTGCTTATATATAGGGTTTGCAAGAAATAAGTTATCCACTTCAGACAGCTCTAAAATTCTTTCTATTGGTTCCAATGAGATAAATTTTCAACTACAGAGTATTCAGATGATGCGCTCGACAGTTACTGATTAAACATATTTACTACGAAAGTTCACCAATAGATGGCTCTGTAACACAAATGAGATTTATTTGCATATATTGAAAATATGAAACATAATTTGCGTGACAGCGCACGTCTATTAAAATTTTTCTTTGGATAAAAAGAAGGCGGATTCTGCACGAATATTAGTTTCTTCTCTGTTCGTCATGCCTACGTTGCAGGAAAAGGTGCTGCTGGTGAAATTGTTCTACCAGAAACAACAAAACTCCTTTGCAGCTCTAAAGGAATTTCGCCGTATGGCGCAGATACGAAGAAGTACAATGCCTCCAGATGCCCTACGCAAGATGCCCTAAACAAAACTGGGTCAACTTGGCATTCTTCCAGGTAGAAGACGAAAAAGAATTCCGTCTTCCAGCGTCGAAAATGTTACAACCGCGCTCGTTGAAGCCAGCAGTCAGTCGCTACATTGTTTCCCGTGTTCTAGATATGCCGTATTTAACTATACGAAAAATCAAACGGCACATTTTGCAATTTTATCTATACAAAAGTCTGTGCACCTGTTGCAGGACGGGGACTTAGAGGTCCGTAAAACTTTTGCACTTCATTTCTTTCTCGAATGGTGATTGACACAACTTGGCCATGGAACATTCTGTGGAGTGATGAGGCCCACTTTTGCCTCAATGGGCAAGTTAACACCCACAACTGTCGAATTTGGGCAGAGGAAAACCCTCACGTTATCAAGGAACAACCTTGCTCCTGAAAAAATGACAATATAGTGTGGTTTTACAGCTTCCTTTTTCATTGCACCGTAATTCTTTGAAGAGAAAATTTCAAATGAAATACAAACCTGTTCCGCCACAGGACAACGGTACCATGATATTCTGAGGGATTTTGTAATTCCAACTCTTCTACAGCGTGGATGCCTGCAAGACATCATTTTCTTGCAGGATGGTGCATCAGCTGATATTGATCGCCATGTAAAGCGATTGTTTATACAGTATTTCACAGAAGCACGTGTTATCAGCTGCCATTTCCCAATTTCATGGCCTCCTCGCTCACCGGACATTACCCCTTGCGACTTTTGGGTGTGAGGGTATTTGAAGGACAATATGTACCGTCAAAGGCCATCATCTCTACCAGATTTGAAGGACAACATTCGGCGCCATATTCTTAATATTCAGGCAGAATATTAAGAATATGATAGAAGAATATAATAGGGTTCTCCGATTAGAAAATATTGCTGAAAATGAAGGAGGACATATTGAGCAATTTTAATTTTCTTTGCTTAACAATTATAAACCGTATTAAATAGTTTTATGTGTATTACAACACTACCTAAAGGTGAATTTTTGTATTATTTTTTATTTAATAAATTTAAAGCGAATCATCTCAATAATCTTTAGTTCAAATGTTATCTCATTTGGATCAATACAACGCATCTTAGAGTCCTCTGAAATGGGTAACTTATTTCTTGAAAACCTGTATAATAAAAGTTATTAATAAGAATGGCGATTATTCACATGCTAAATCTTATTTAAAAGAACCTTGTATCATTTCATTTTTTTATTTTAAATATTATTGAAAATATTTTGAGGATTTTGTAACTTAATATTCAAATAATAGAGCTTTGAGAAGATAGAATCTGTTTCTTAAATCTGTAAACTTATTTTGAAAAAATAATTAGTTTTTTTGAAAACTTTAATTCAAATTCTCTTTGCCCTATCTCCCTTTTTCAAAGATGAAAATTTTTGTTTTATATTTCTTAAATATATTTATATCTTTTGCGTGAATTAATGCATGAACTTAGATATTTATTTAATATGAAATCTGATGTAAAAATTCTTATTGTAACGTAATTGAAAAAAAAAAAATGAAATGTAGTAATTCTTCATTTTATATAGCGTATACTTAATAGAAACTATATATTTAAATTTTTTTGAAGCGTTTATTATGCAAGCGCTGATAAACTTAGACAAAAAAAATCTGAAAGTTCAGTCTTAAATAGGAAAAAAATACCTTAGCTTTTATAGAAAAAGATTGTAAAGACAAACTTATCAGCGGGAAAATCTATTTTAAATGTCCTTTATGAGTATATTTAATTTTGTATCACAAAAAAATCTAAATGATTTCTGAAACTTCAGAAATTAACTTTGTAATATACAATGATTGCAAGAAAGAAAAATGAAATATGTCAATGAAATAATAATCAATAACTTGGCCATTTTTTGTACAACCTTCCCTTATCTGGTAACAATTTTTGGCATTTATATCTAAAAATAAATCATGGGAAAACAAAAGAATAATTACAGTAGTAGCTTATTCTCAGAGATTTCCTTTTTATTAAAAAAAATAATAGCAAATCTTTTAAAGTTTGATTATCAGAGCAATAGACTTCTTACCGAATCCGAATAGTTGCATTATTTTTGGAAAGGGAGAGGTAATGCATGCTTTGCTCTTGGAACAAAGCCCGGAAACATAAAACAGGTAATCTAAAATACGATGGAAGGGGGAACACCGTGGAAGCCACGTCCCATAAATCTATTACCATCAAAGATTCACAAGATTCACCTCCTGAATACTTCATTTCTATTGACTACCGCGTATGGCCCACGGGCTCGGGTCGCCGAAGAAAAGGTATTGGTTTTCAATGATTCGACGAACCTCAAAACAAAGTTCTTATTGGCATTTTTCTTTATGTTTATGTGACGACAGACCATCCATCTTCGACATATATTATTTAACAATAAAGCGATTTAAGTCATTTTATTGTAAGTGATAATGTCTTTGGAGCAGTTTGGATAATAAATGGGAGAATGATGATTTTGAACACAAAAAAAGAAAAAGAAAAACAATAGAAGACTAAGGAATAAATTCTACGTTAACATTGAATACAAAAGAATTGGTTTGAACTGTGACGTTGTAAAATTATTTTATGAAAGAATTATATGTTTTATAGTCCAAACTGTCATTACATTTATTTTTATAGTAATTTTAGAACAACTTAAAATTATTGAATATTTTCTATTATGAAGTATAATTTAGATTGCACTTTGCAGCATATTTTTTACGTAATATTTATCATATTCATGATTTTTTTTCTTTCTGGATTTTTTCTTCTTTTATGCTAACTAAATACTTTACAAAATACTTTGATCTGCATCAATAGAAATTAAATAAAAATTAATGAAAGAATTATGTAATTGTTTGCTCAGTTCACGCAAGCATCTACTTGCAGCAGCATGCTTTCTTCAAGAACAGTGGTTCAGTTAAGTAACAGCTTATATAAAAGTAGTGATCAAATTTTTAGTTAATACTTTTATTAATATTTAAACCACTATATTTTTTGAATTAAAAACATACTTCCTTCGTAAAGTAGTTTAAAAGTCTGAAATCCAAAACTTATTTTTTTTATCTAAAATGTTCAGAAAATAAACTTCTAGTCTTTAAAGAGGTTAAAAATGCCGGCGTCTGTGGCATTTTGTGCATGTCGCAGTAAAAAAAATATTTCAATTTTTTTTTTCTCACAGAAATAAATGGTTTTTAACTAAACGAAAAAAAAATAGCAGTCCAAAAACACTTTTTATATTATCATAAGAATTTGAATGCAGAAATTCGGAAGGAATTGGGACACTATAAATTTATTTTAAGATGGAATTATATTTTTTACAGTCTTAACAGATAATTTTAGAATAATTTGAAATTACTAAATATTTTCTAATACCAAGTACAATTAAGGCTATATTTTGCCGCATGTTTATTATATATTATTTAGTACATTAATACATTTCTTTTTTCTGGAAGATAATTTCAAGCTGCACTTTTTACTCTAAAAAAGTGCTTCGCCTGCCCGATGAATATGTATTAAATGAAACTAATAAAATAATCACAATAATAATGAAATTTTGCTCAGCTTTCTCAAAGCTCCACTTGCAGTGTTTGACCTTTTCAAGCATAGTTAAGTTTCAAGCATAGTTTTTTTATAGCATAAATTAATTTTTTAATTAAAACCTATTAATTTTTAAACCACATGGTGAATAATCTATTATTTTTGAATTCCATACTCTATTCATTAAATAGTTTAAAAACTAAACAAAAAGCATTAAATACTTTTAAGTAAGGGGTTCAGAAATAAATCACCACTGACTAAAAGAATGTAAAAAAATACTCGTGGCTATAAGACTAAGTCATGTGCGTTGCAATGAATGAAATATTTCATGTGCTTTTCCAATTAGTAATATTTACAAACTGAATTCTTGGCTAATATTTCGAATAAAATTATTTTCTGAAAGACATCGAAAAGTTCTACTCAAGATTGGCGAGAAAAGGAAGATAAAATCCAACAAATCACATTACAAATTTATCATATTTGCATGAAATCATGAAATCATATTTTAAACTTATTATATGTCTTGTTTCCTCTACAACTTAATAAGACATTCACTATCGTGAAAATTTTTTACCCCAATAATTCAACTGAAAGTTCTCAGAACACTGAAAATATTAGTGAATTGCTTGTGCATTGCAATCAAATTATCATGGTCATAAATAATTTATTCGAATTTACTTATAATTTCAAAAAATAAATAAATAAACGTAGTACACTATTATGGATTTGGTAATTTTAAACGATTAACTCGTTGAAGGAACGTATAACTATTTTCCAGAACAGTTTATTTGTTCTTCCAATTATTGAACATTTGTTAAAAGCATATAATAAAAATAAAATTTTTGCATACAAGGTAACTTTACTGCATACTTTGATAACTTTACTGCATAACTTTTTGCATACAAGATAACTTATTAAATTCCTCATTTAAACGTAAATATGATGTTGGCTTCCAATACCTACCAAAAATTTCGATTAAATAAAATATATCATTAATTATGGAATAAAAATTATTATTATCAGATATTTTAAGACACATATAATGTGAATTGTGTAAATGGGTTTCTCTTATTTTATTTTCTAAACTTAAATGAATATACACAGATTACATCAAAGCTGTTCTTTGTCGATCAAAGTTTAAAAATAGAGTAAAAGAAAAAGATTCTTCCCAGAATTCTACCTTGAGATTTTGAATGTAGCTAACACGGAAAAGTCTGTCAAAGTCAGATCGGCGCAAATTAGTGATAATAAAGAAGAGAAATAACAGTACGACAATAGGGAAAAGATTCAAAGTAACGTTTAAATGATTCTTTCACGGTTAAACGGAAGATTTCTTTCTCACTTCGTAACGAGTTCGAAAGTAAAGGAAATGCACTGTTAAATTCAGTACTGATGATAAAAATTCTTTATTCTTTTCTGAAGATTGAACATTATTAAAAATGAATTCTTTAACCACCCATTCTACTCTTAAAATATTATCCCGAAGAGTATAATAAAAAAACAGAAATCTGAACTAATTTTTCTTAAATTCATGTGTACCACCAGTACTATATCTTTTGCATATTAAAATTTAGTTTCATAACCGCTCATCTTTAAATTTTTCATATGAAAATCTTTCTAATAAAAATTATAGTTTATTTTAGTCTTTGTTCATGTAAGAAAACTTAGGTTTATCTAATTCAAAGGATTAGATAAGCCTAAGCTTATTAAATATATTACTATTATCTGAAATATGTTATGCACTTAGTGTTTCAAATTTAAAAATAATATTATGCTAAAAGAATACATATTCATGACTTGTATACTTAATAATGAAATAAATGTTTCTGGATGGCATTTTTTTAAAAAGCAATTTTGATACATTTATCATTTTTAGCATTGTGTCTGCAGAGACTGTCATTTGTAAGCATTGTGTCTGCAGATTTTATCAAACATAAAATACTTAAGTTTAATTAATATGTTTCATTTTTTACACTACTTTTTAGTCCCATTGTTTAATAACTAGTGCGTCAATAAACTCATAAAGTTCTCACAAGCACCGTAATATCAACACAATGTATTTGATAACACAAGTGAATTGATAAGTCAAATGAGCATGTTATATCAAAACAAATGTATAATTAAGTATTAGTGTAGAAAGTTGTTGATAAATTACATACATTTTTATAAATAATTATTTATAATTTATAATACCATATCCTGCTCTCGGTTAATAATTATTTTAGTACAGCTGCGTACATGGAGTTAGAAGAAATATCAGAAAACGTTGTCTGTTCGTTCGTTCTTCTGCTGTGTTTCTTCCACTAACACAATAAAGCCCCTATCGTTTGATTACAA
This sequence comes from Argiope aurantia, assembly GCA_026543865.1. Classification (NCBI taxonomy): domain Eukaryota; kingdom Metazoa; phylum Arthropoda; class Arachnida; order Araneae; family Araneidae; genus Argiope; species Argiope aurantia. Next base: position 222,656 of record JAPMOR010014711.1, on the reverse strand, counting down.
TTTTCTCGAGAGAGTAAATTTTCCTAATCGATTTATAAGTATTTACAATTTATATCAATGATCGTGAACTGGCTTCTGAGATCAGAAACTTGTTGTCGTTCTAGGCGAATTCATTTGTATGTTAAAACCGTAAAAGGTAAGAATTTCAAAAGAGAGACGTTCATTATATTGGCTAGTAATTTAGGATAAACTAATTTTTAGAAGTGAGACTGTTTTAACAAAATCGTTATGAATAACATGATTCTAATATTCATACGAAACAGAGAAAGCTAAGAAGAAATAAAAAAGAAAAATACAACATTACTTAAGATACTTAAGAAAAAAAAATAAAACAATGATACATAATGTTTAACAGGCTATCAGTATTCAAAGATTTAGTTATATACAATGAAATATTTAACGAAATGGCACACTGAATAGCATAGAAAAATTAGAGATATAAATATGATGGGATCTATTAGGATAAATATAGTTTAATTCTCATATTTTAGATAAATAACATCAATTATTTTAGGAACTCAATCCTTTAAAGTAAATAATGACAAGATGCAATTTACAATAATGCAAAGTTCTTATTACACAGACGATAAGAAATATGCAAAATAATTGTTATATCTACAATTGTTATTAAACTATTTTTGGTCAACAGAAAATGCTAATATAGAAATAACAGTATAATCAATATAGACTACATCTAGATTTTACAAATGAAAGGATGAAACATTTTAATATGAATAAAGTTCATGCAACAATTCTGAAAACCAATTTGGTTGTATTTAAGAGGAAAATTGTGGAATACTGTCTTAATAGGCAGTGGAAACTAAGGAAGTATGCATTAATGCAATTAATACTAACAACTTAATATTCTGCCTGGTAATACTGGAAAATTAACTTCAGTAAATATATATAAGTCATATAACGTTAACAAACATATAAGTCATGTTTGTTAACGTTATTAGTTGAAGAGATTAATCAGTTGTGTAGAGGAACTGATAAACATTTTCATGTATAAGTAAAGCAAATCGCGTATCTGTAATTTGGTACAGATATTATTATAATGCAACTTTAAAAGAAGAATTTATTGCATTTTATTTATAAATAATTTAAGTTAGGAAGAATATAGATATATCACCTCTGGAAGAGTTACTAAATATGCGAAATCCAAGCACTATATCTCACGATCTAGAGAGTACGATCAATGGAACTGAGAATGTTCAACATATACAGGGTGATTTTAATTAAAGTTTCACTTTGAAATGGTCATAAAAGGAAACTGCTGGACCAAATGCTATTATCAAACTTGGTAATAATTTAAAGAAGGTTATGTAAATTTCTTTCCCGCCAAGAAAGTTCAAAACCTCACCACCAGGGGGAAAATGGCTCTGTATGCAATATTGTTAAAGAAAATAAGACATGAAGAGATCGATTTAAAATGTATTTAATCGTTTCTCAAACATGTTACAAAGCATGTTCAATATAGCACCCACCATTTTCTGAAAGCAAGTTAAATAGCATCTCTACCTTCTCAACAGTAACTCTAAGCATATCAGGTGAAATGTTACCTCCATGTCGGTGTATCGCATCTTTCAGTTCCGCCAAATTATTTAGATTATCACGATAAATAGTGCTTTTGAGATGACATCATTGGGCATGGTTTGTAACACCTTTCAGAAACGAATTAACATTTAAACCTGTGTCTTCATTTCATATTTCGCTTAACAATATTGATACAGCGCCATTTCATCCCTGGTGGTGAGGGTTTGAACCCTTTTTTGTTAGAAAAGAAATTCCCATAACTTCCTTCAAACTATTACCAAATTTGATAACATTTGGTCCAGTAGTTTTCCTTTTGTGACCATTTAAAGGTGGAACTTTAATTATAACCACCCTGTTCATTAGATTGAAAGTTCTATAAGCTGATTTTTAGTTTAAATTGGAAGTTGAAATGATGTTGTTGGTTTCAACAAGATAATTAATTGAAAAATTCTGGAGCAAGTATACTAAATTAAAAAAGGCTTCAGAAGAAGCAGGCATTTATACTAGATATCAGATATAACGTTAATGCTGGAGTGTGGCGATAGAAAAAGTCGAAGACATAAATACGTTTCTCTGAACAAAACAGGAAAAAAAAGGAAATAGCTATTGGTCGATACGGAAATGATTTGTTTTCTGTTTGTAGGATGATCATTTAGATGTGAATCTTTTCCCCGAATGGAAAGTTAGAAGCGATTTGATCAGCCAAAAAGTCTCTAATTGTTGTTGAGGTCTTGTTCGAAAATAAACAATATAAAGATGCGTATTATTAAATAATGTATGATTATTTTCCTGTAAGAAAATTTCGTGGACTTTAGATTTGAATTTATGTAGAAAGACTATATGGACAGTAAAAAAGAATATATATTTTCTTTTCTTTCTAGCTTCTTGTAGAATGAAAATAAATAAAGATCCAACTTTTCAACCACCTCAATTCATTTGCCATTTGAACATCATACGATTAATTAAACTTTTATATATATTTTATATGTATATACTTTTATTAATATTAATTGAAGATTTACAGTCTTGATACTGTAAGATTACTGCTTTGATCTTCGATACATGAATATTAGAATCCTTTTAAAGACTTAAAGTATTTGTCTTGCAGTTCTTGCATTAGTTTTGGTCAACAGTTGTTTGGATGTTTGTTAGATGGTCAGTTTTTGAAAAGAGAAAAGCACTGCATATTCTATTGCCATACAGAGAACGAAGATCTTGACTTGAAAAAAGTGGAAATATTCTGCAGCTTTTTCCACCCTCTGTGGGTCGATTTATTTTTGAAAAAGGTTCTTCCATCTCGACTTTTAATCTATTGAAAAAAAAAGACATTTTGTGTTCAAGATGAATTTTCTGTACAGTTTAAGTCTGTACATTACTGTAAGTAATTATTATTATTATTATTATCAAGTGAGTGGAGACACTTGATCCCTGAAATGGCTTAAAACTCTGTAGATATGTGTGTGAAGAACAGCTTTTTTCTTATGCTTGTTTTCAGGCAATTCTTTTTCTTTGGATGAAACACAAGATCACTGCCTATGGATATGCATCCCATGATAAATGATTAAAATGTATCAATCTTTAAAGACATTTTTTTCATCTTTTAATAATTAATTTTTTTAATAAAAATATTAGTTATTTTCTGTTGCTTGAGGTGTGGACTCCACCTGAAGCTTTCCAGGTTGATGTGGACCAATCTTTTCACCCAAGTATATATGCCAAGATTTTATTTTATGTTGCTTTTACATTTCAGTGTTTTATTGAGCCATTGGAGAGGTGAGTTTTTGTTAATTCTGAGTTGAATTCTGAATAATAAGCAATGCATTTAGCTATAAATCTATGAATATGGTGTTTGATTCCTATAACTGAAATTTTCATTGTAACAGCACGAACATGTATTTCAAGTCAGACTCTTTTTGGAGTATGCATGCTGATGACGATATCCTGAATTTTGGTATTTGAAAACCAATCTTGTCGTAAATTACCAACAGCTTTCGATGGACTAAGTAATAGAAAATAATAATAATAAAAAAATCAATTCTTAAAAGTGAAAGTCACTAAAATTGTTGCTTATCACAAACAATACACGGAATTTAGCCCTTATTTTATTTACATTTAATGAAATGCTCTATACCATAGCTTCGTCTACTACTAAAGAATTCCTGTCTACAGCCTTCCAACAATAATTAGCAATGACATTCAAATTGAGTTATTCATTTATAACACTTGACACCATTACAAAGCCCTCCATTTTCAAACGGAATAGTGTCGTGGCTATAAAATGCTGCTTTGGCGGAAAGGAAAAATCAGATAGGAAACATCTTCCCCCATTCGCATTTTGAATTGTACAGAAACGAGTGCATAATACTTGAAATAAATTTGTTGACTCGTCAACATTACTGCTTTCTCATCTACACAAAGCAATAATGTTGATAGAAAAGTGCCAATTTGTTTTCAAAATGCTTTACTGTCCAAGACAAGACTACCATCAATTTCAAACACTTCATTCTAATACTAATACTTTGTAGAAAATTGCAGAATTTCAACAAAGGAGCTAATTTCAAATAATGCAAATGAATATATATATATATATGTAAAAGATATACCGGTGAAGATTCTACCATTCTTTGGGATAGCAATACTTGAATTCCAGAAATAGAATCTGCTATCAATTTTCATTATCTACAAAGCTGATGATTCTAAATGATACTAAAATGAAATAAATTTATCTAAATTGAAGTAACTTCCCAAATAAATATCTCCCACAAGTTAAAAAGGTAGCATTACCTTTTGCATCAAATAATGAGCCTGTTACAGAAATTAATGCAAATTTAACATTATTTTAAGCCAAATTTTGCCAGTTCATTCCTTCTTACGCCATGAGTCATGAAATGGGATGATACACAATGATGTGATATAAAGGAAATAAATTAGTTCTACATGTGATCCAATCCAATATGATCCACACAATATTAAGTCATTATGTTGGAAAATTCTGATCCTTCAATATTAACTAAAGATCCATGTAGATTTCAGCTTTGTGGATGCAAATAATGAAATTCTCGAATTCTTCTTGTAACTGATATTTACTTTTAACATTTGCCACTTTTCTCAAACATTTTATTTCAATGCCATGAATATAAGATCAAATTTATATTCAATTTTAATTATCATATTTAAAATATTATTATATATAGTTTTGTCCCTTTATAATAGTAATAATTTATTTAATAAACAGTAGTGATTCAATCAACAGGTAATACATAATTTGTACCAAACATAATATCAAATGTGACAGAAACGCGTCTAGAATCGAATATTAATTATCTAATGTTGTTTTATTTGATAGATATTTTTTATGTGTGATGTATCTTCAATTCTTCCGCAGAAATAGATCACTCAACATTTCCAAAGCCAAAGGTTAACTTATTAACCATGACATTTGTTCCTCGGATATTTAATAATTAATACTTTAGTGTTTGAATAACCAAATACAATTATGAATGATTTTTTTTCCAGGCTATGTTGGCTTATATAAGAAGTTCCCACTTAATTAAGTTAAGAATGTCATTTATGCAAAAACTACTCAAGTTGCTGGAACAAAATCTTTCTTCATTCAAATTTTCAACTAAATAAAGTCATTAATTATACATGTTAATTAGAACTGGCATTTATTTAGGAGTTTGCCTCCCCACTTCAGCTGGAGGCAGTAATTACTCCGGTAAAGGAATGTCGCTTTTATTTCTAGATAAGAAGGCTACAGAGTACTTGATGATGAAGCAATTCATTAAAAATGGGCGCGCAATAAAACAAGAGGAGGTTAAGATGATGTTCATAATTATTTATGAATCTGAAAAGCGTGATGCTTTAAATCTAATTTAAATATGCATGTCTACCCCTTTGTCAACACATTTTTTCTTCGCTAATGAAGAGGATGAAAATGTTTTTACTCACACAGCACTTGAAATTTTTTTTCTAGCAAATCAAACTTGGAAGTAAAAAAGAAAAATGCATTTATTGTGAATAATTGAAGCAAAGGGTTATGGGATTCATTGCTTGAATTAAAGCAATGTTGTTACAAATGTAACTGTGATATTTACGACAAGATTTGTTAGAACACCTAGATTCAGGTATGTAGCTGCTAAATTCCGGAATAAAAAGAATCATCGAACTTTTCTTCTTTTTCTTTTCAAAAGAAGACTTTTTTTTGTCATATTAGTATCTTCCTTCTAATACATTTTTTTTATTTGAGGAGTAGTAGGAAATTAATACTAGTAGAAAATTTTCGTTTGAATAAAATTTAATACAGATAGTATAACAATTATCCATTAATATTTCTTGTTTCTTTGAAAAATAATCTGTTTAGCTTGAATCTTCTTTTGCATCTGTTTTTTTCCCCTGAATATGACGTAATATACTTATTATAATACGCAACCTAGAGTATAGGAACATAGCTGTTAAATGACGACAAAAAAAATAATCATTGAAAATTTTTCTTTTCTATTTTTTTCCTTCTTTTTTTTTCTCCTTTTAACGCAGCTGTTATTTCTCATATTGATGTCATCCTTCTGATACTTTCTTTATATAAGGACTAGTAGATAATTAATACCAATAAAAAATTTATTTTTAATATAGATTAATACAGATAGTATAACAACAAGCCAATAAGATTTCTTGCTTCTCTGGAAGTAATCTGTCTATCCTCAATTTTCTTTTGCATCTGCTTTTTCTCAGAATATAACTTAAGATACTTACTATAAGACACAGCCTTAAATTCACCCCTTCCAAAAAAAATCTGACTGCAAGTCATCTGTCATGTGATATATTTATTATCCTAATAAAACAATATCCTATTTTGCTTTTCCTCTATAAGTATTGCTATTGAGCGAAAGTGAGGATTTGGCATTTCTCAAATATTCTAAAGCCAGAACAAAATGCAATTACATAATGCAATAACTTTTAAAGAAATAAAACCCATTGCAGTTTCTTTGATACATATTATACATTAAAAAGATATATATATGATTCGGTAATTCAAGTTCTAATGTATAAAATGTATAAAATATGATTTGTTATTTGGAACCTAATTGATAATTTTTGATAATGATTCGTTCAATTCTGAACCGACATTCTTTTCTTCAATATTCTATGAGGTAATAAACATGCATAAATTTTATATAGATGGTGGATTCTTCACAAAGCTGAGAAAGTCGTAGAGAATTACCAGAGTTTGGTAAAAAAGGGAAATGTTGCATCATTTTTGGTTTCTCATCTCAAATATTTGTTGCCAGTATAAAATACGTATTACTGAATTTTATGCAGTAGACAAAAAAGGCTGAATAAAAAAACTAAGAACTATTAGTGCGCTGTCAGTTTTTCTTTACGGCAATAATTTTATTAAATATATCACTGAAAATGACATAAAAGTAATAATTATAATGAATCATTAACTGATACTTATTTGTTTGTGACTTGTAAGATAGGTGATAAAATAAAAAAGTCATTTTTTGCGAAAGTATCAAATTTATTTTACACAGAAATTTTAATTTCTGATCATTCTTTTTCTTAAAACAGTTTGAATTATGCTTCTATGTCCACTTTTTGGGAAATTACTCCGATTCTTACATTCGTATTACACACGTTTTAATGATATTTTACATCTTTAAATGTTGTTATACTGCTTTCTCAAATTCCAGATTCTGGAAAAATTTTCTTATAAATCTTTATAAAGTAAAATCTAATAAATGCATTTCAAAAAAATCTTGTATAATAATTTTTTAATATGTCCTGCAGTTCTTGAATTAGAAAATAAGTAATGTGTTTATCTGAAAATTTTCTATAGTTATTTTAATGTTCCAGAATGCAAAAAGGATGAGCTTTTTTTGTTATTTGTCATTCGAACGATTTTTAAAGAGTGGGTTGAAATACAGACTATTTTTGGTTGAGAAGTTAGGTAATATATTTATTAAGCAGCATGCAAAATTTTAAATAAATCATTCGAAAAATTTTTTAAAGAACAAGTTTTTTTATACCTCCTTAAAAACATTTTATTATTCCGTCCAACTTTTAAAGAACTTTTTTTCCATTTAACTGTTATACTTCTGTTTCACATGCTTGCATAGGGGTAACGCGTCTTCTCCATAGTCTGGGTGACCCGTGTTCGAGCATGGTTGTTCCTCCTCTGTGTACTAACTGTAAGGTGTGTGAATGTGTCCCCTGGTAAAAAGGGGTTGTGCAAGAGAATGTGACGCATGAAGTAACTAAGTCGTGCTCTTGGCTCTATTTGGCGCTACTAAAGAAACAAGAGGCGCTGAAAGTGTGAAGTGCCCTAAGTAACAACATGCTTTTTCATGCAAATATTTAAAACTGTAACTATTTTATTGCATTTTTCAAAAAATGCTCACTGAATGCAATCACGCATCTTAATGAATCCTTTAAAACTTCTCATCCTGAACACTTGTCCATTACTGGGTGCATGCATTTTAGAAAACGTATGAAAATTTGAACCGCTAAATATATAATATTTATTCTTAGTCTCTATTGCAAATATAAGAACAAAGTAATAAGAAGGATCTAATAAATATTTACTATAGTAAATTTAATGTGTAAGAATCCAACATAACCAACATATCGTGTAGTCTCAAATGTTGCTTCATGTAAGTATGAAGGTGAAAAACTGCGCCATTTCCTATTTAAGGTTTCTGATACTAAACGTATATTAAATTTTACTCTTCTATTGAATGCAAAAATTGCTGAATTTTCAAGCAAACGCATTTTTACAAGAATCAAAGAATTTTATAAACTAATCTATTTTAAAAAGTTCTTTTCATCCTTTATGGTATTTTTTTTTTCTTAAACATAACATGAAGGCAGACATAATGAAAATGTCTTGCTCTGTCTCTGTAGCGGAAAGATAAAGCTATATTTTATTCAGTGACGTAGAAAACCTCACCACTTCAACGAAAATCCAATTTTATATTTCTTTCATGTCTGAGAGCAGGCATCTCTTCTTCAAACTGCTCTACTTTAAAGATATTTTTGAAAATATTATAACAGCAAACGGTGTTACTGTTCTATTACTAAATTTATGCAGCCGTATACAAAGTATCAAATGTTTAAAGAATTATAATGGAGCACCACGTATTGGATAACTTTTTTTATGAAATTAGAAAGAAAATCCTGAAAAATAATATACATATTTTTAGTAAAGCAGATTTATTAATTCCAGTATAAATATTTATATTTCGCATACATTTTACATAAGATTTCAGTTAACAACATCTTAGTGCCTAAAATCCATTCTATATAATAATGGTAACAAACCATCAAATACAGCGTAAAATTTTGTAACACAGAGAAAAAGCATCGTCATAGATTTGATTTACTTACAAAAAGTGCATATTATTATAATACGATAGGTCGACATTTAGAGTTTTACGTTTCAGTATAGCAAAACTAAAATGCATTCTTCAATTTGATTTTAATTCAATAAATCAATTTAGAAACTTTTTAGGTTTATATTGATTTTAACTGATATTGTACATAAATATTAATATCTAATTTCGTAACAATGAATAAAAAAATATTCAACTGTACAATTCTGCCAAAATTAAATGATACAAAACAAATACTGACTATTTTTCTTATTATAAAATGGACACATTTATATTGTTATGATATAATTTCATTCTTTGTTCCATTTCTGTCATGACATAATAAAAATCTTTATATTTATTATAATATATTTTATAAGTTACGGTCATATGATCATAAAAATTCAAAATTGCTTTTTTGTTGTAGATTTGACACTTTTTGTTTCCTTTTCTAATTGCAGTTTAAGATGCTATAACGTTACTTTAAAACTATTTTTAAATCATTTGATCTACCTTTCTTATGGTTAAATAAATGATTACAATTATTTAAAAAGTATGAATATTTGTATCCAAAATGAATTGCAAACGATGTGCCTAAGATTTTATGGAAATATGCCTCTCATATTATCAAAGCGTCAAGAAAATAGAATATATGTTAATGAAGCTCAAAGTAATAATTTTAGTTTAGTGACTGTTTTTTTTTTTTGATAAATTTGATACGAAATATATCTATGATATTTATAATAATGAATACATGCCAAATTTTATCTAGTTTATATACATAAGGATAAATAGACAGGCCTATTATATATAGAAACGAAATAAGCGATTTTAACTATATATGCGTATCATTTAATTTTTTTTTAATTACAAGATAGCAACATTTTTGAAAACTTCAAATATATCAATCTTTCGAATGAGTGTCCAGTTACCCCAGGAATTTCATTTTTTTCTGTATTCATGAACTTATTTATCTCTCCTAAAAAATGAAAGCAGAATAGTACTTCAGAAAAATAGTGTTTCAGTTCTATTAGTGAAAGAAATTGATGTAAATTAATTTTTTGCCCTAAATCTATGAATCTCTTAATAATAAAAAAATAATATTCTAAAATTACACAATTTATAGCTAAATAACGTCAATAACACCAAAATTTCATTGTAATTACCAAAATCTTCTCATTTTAAAATGTTTCCACCTCTTCTACAGGTGATTTGCTTCGATTCCACCCTAATTGAGTTTTAAACCTGAAAACTTAGTCACTCCCAATTGCCTTACTGTTGCCACACCCAGAAACAAAAATTAATGAATGGAAAATAAGTTACGTATAAGCTCTCCACCTCCAACAGCTGTTTCTCACTGTACTCTGTTTGCATTCCCCAAGTCAAACTTCCCTCTCGGTCTGGAACTCGACTAATTCGCATTAACTGGGGTTTCAAGCGGCACAAATTCTCCCCCCATGGTTGTGTACGAACAACCCCTCCTCGCAACAACAGCTGTCGCTGGACAGAGGAACCTGGAATTAGATAATGGCGATTTTGGAATAGCATCTGCCCATCCCAGTTACGCCAACGCCACAGCTCGATGCTGCATAACGGACTCTTAATATCCAACACCACAGCATGGATTTAATAAGGTGTGTCCCCTGTATCCTCCGGTATTATCTGGAAGCAGTTGGTAGGGTGGGTGACACCTGCAGTCAGTGAAAGATTGAAAGCTCTTTTTTTTTTTTAATTTTCTTTTTTTTTTTTTTTTTCAGTTTGTTCTAACAGAAGAAATCTTTGGAATTCTTTCGAGAATTGAGCTTAAAAAGAGAATATATAAATATATTAGAAAAATGTAGTTTTCTTTTCTGTCATCTCTTAATTTTCCTAGAACAGGGGTGGTGAACCTTTATGGATCAACGTGCCATTTTTTTCTAAAGAAATGTTTAATGAGGTATAGACATGCCGTCAAATAATTTTGTCTTGTGGTTATTGAGAAAATAATAAAACAAAATACTAACAACTCTTTATTTACTACGAAAATATGCATTTTGCACTGAATAGTAGTAAAGGTATTAGTTATACGGTAATTCAAATTAAAGTAATATTAGTGTGACTTCTTTTGTTGCAGATTAGATGACAACTTTTAATACTAGGATTGCAAGATGTTACTTTTCGCAGAATGCATGCTGAATTCGAGTCATCTGCCAATCTGTTTCTAAGCGAGTCTTTAATGTTATTCATCTCTGAAAATAACGACTCGCAGACATAGGTAGATGAAAATATGGTTAAAATAGCACTTCTCAAAACCGTTAAATGTGTCTGGAATCGAATTCCATGTTTTCAAAATTTCGTTACTGGCATTTTTACTTATATTGCTTGTTAATCTTTCTGTTTCAATCAATTCCAACTGTTTTCTTATATCAATAAATTTTTTAATTCATATTGAACTAAACTAAAATCAATCTGTCGCATTTCAAATTCTTCAATTTCCAACTAATCGAAATGGGACAAGTTCGGTTTATCAAATGAAGTCACATCAGGCAAGGTACATAAGAAAATTGAGCGTTTCCTATAAATATTTGAACTGATAAAATCTGGCTGAAAATTCCTTGATTGCCGAATTAATTACGGAAATAAATTCTTCAATAATTTTTCCTTCGTCTGGTTTCTTATGCACATCTAAATCTTTGATATATTTTTTTTTTAAATTTAGGAAATACTTGTAGTTCTTGTTTATAATATTGTTCCTAAAACATGCAATCCAGCATCAAAAGCGCGAATGAGATCCACCATGACGATTATTGTTTTATTTGTACCTTGAAGCTTTACGTTCAATTCATTGAAAGGTTGGCATATGTCTGTAAAAAACATCAATTTTGAGAACCACATAACATCCAACAACTGTGGATATTGTTCAATTTCCCTCCTCCTTTTGCAGACGCAGTCTGATTTCTTCCAAGCAGTCAACAAATTGCGGCTCAACCAGCAAACGTTATTATACATTAGTAAGTTATTATACACCTAACAAAGCCTCAAACTTTCGTTTATTTAAGGCCTGCGACGATATGAGATAGACTATTTTTGTGAGTAATATTATCAAGAAATGTTAAATTACTCTTCGAACAGAAGGCTGGTTGGTGAATAATGCAGTGGAGTTCAAGAATCGAATGTCCTATGTCTGCTTGAAATAAATTAATGAAAACATTTTTTTTTCCACTGTATATGGAGCACTATCATTTACTGAAATAATTCTTTTCAAATCAATTTCTTTTTCAGAAAGAGAATTTTTAACAGCCATACAAATATCTGTCCTGTTTTTTTTAAATGGAATGGGAACAAACGCATTTGTTCATGATACTTCCTAGTGAGAACATTGTTATTTTGAACTAAATTGCAAACTGTTTTGATCGGCGGCGTGCCCAAAATATTGTGCCCCGTGCCATCAATGGCACGCATGCCAATGGTTCACAATCCCTGTCCTAGAAGGTTAAAAGAAAATTGTCTAGTCTTAAGTTTCTGGATAAACTTTTCTAAAAGAAAGATTCTGGTTTTGGAAAGCCTATTAAATAAGCTTTCGTCATTTGCGATGCAACGAAGAGATGTCTTGTGATTTCAGAATCCAAATTTAGGTATAATTCAGAAAAATAGTTGTTGAATTGCTTTACCTGCTCTTTTATAACCTTTTCTTGACAAAATATATCACATCGTAAATACGACATTCTTCTTGTCTTGGTAATGCAAAGATTCATTTTGTGATTCAAGCCAAATATGATGTGGTCAGGCATCTTCCAACATAAAATATCTGCAAATAATCGGACAAATGAGTCTGTGCGGTTAGTGGGCAGTGCACAGCCTGTTATAAGTTGCATAATAATATTATGAATTTCAGTGGCATAGTCTTTAAAAAGTGTGGCCCTTTCATGATGTGGATTAGGAAATAGAATGATGAAAATACTATTTAGATATTGAAATGAAATACATATATAAATGTATCGTTAAAATAAAAATATAATAATTAGAATACTTATTATGATTTAAAGCAATAATAATGTTCCCAGTTGAATTCTTAAGAAAAAAAAAGCTTAATAATACAGTAAAAAAAAGCTTAAATTTGATACATATTTCGAAACTAATTTTAAAACTGCAAAATTTTATAACTTTTAACTTTTGAAATCGTTTTTATTTTTCTAATGTTAATCCTATCTTCAGAATCATAGACAAATTAATGCATTGAAATTGATTTTCAGTCATATTCAAAGAAATATTTAGTAGTGAATTAAACATTGTTGCTCTATTCATAAAAGTCATAATTTCATATTTATACAATTTTGATATTGCAAACAATAAGACTCGATGGAAGATCCTTCAAAAAAGATATATACCAAGAAATATTTTTAAGTGAGACGCATTAGATCTATTATTATATTTTAAAAATATACTATTAATTGAAAAAATATATGTGTACTTTTTAAAATTCATGATTTTTTCTCAATTTTTATTATATTAATTTATTGATTATTTTTATAGCTATTTATTTCTCTGCCTTCTCAATATTTTCATTTTTTTGATATTTTTTAAAGTTGAAATCAATTAAAAATTATATTATTCTTCATTATATGAGCACATTTGTAAATTATATACGAAGGATATATATATTTCATAAGTATGCAATTTTAATCATTAGACGTTACCTCTAGATATTGATAAAAAATAGTTGCTGTGAAATCAGAATGTCATCGCTATGAAAATGATACCACTTATCGTATTCTACAGGTGCCCAACCAAATGCACCACTGTCCATGGCAAAATGACTCTAGATATTCTCTAGGTCTGGATTTCGTAATCTTTTTATCTCTAAATCAGAGAAAATCTTTAGATAATAAACAAAGTTCTTTTATTCTAAATGAAATGACAAAAACATCATATATAATCCGTTGAAATAACTATGATCTACACATAGGTTTCCAAAGTGGTCCAGGTGGACCCCCAGAGGTCCGTAGGGGACCACACGGGGGTCCACGTAGACGTGAAAAAAAAAGGGGCTCACAAGTTGGAAGTGGGGGTCCACGAAAACTTTTCTGGTTTTCATAATAAAGAACAAAAATTTTGGCTTGGATTTGCCTATCAACGTAGGCAGGTAGCATCATTCACTATGTAGGTACTCAAAAATATTCGAGATTCAATTCAAACACAGAATTGAACAGAACAATAGATAATAGCACAAGTGTGCACCAAATGTCGAGACTTGGAAAATGCCGCCCGTGCGCCCGCTAGTCCGAGATGCTTGTTTAGACCTGCAAAGGGATGAAATGCGACTTGAGCTGTGCTTGAAATCTACATTAGTATAAATACGAATGCCAAGAATAAAACGTTACTCATTTGTTTCCGGGATTTTGAACATAAAAGTGTGACTATGAGTGAATCGATGTCACTGTTTGCAGTGCCGGAAAAAGTAAGTGTCTGCCTATTTGTTATACATATTTTTATTGTATATTGTAATTTATCAATCATGTTATATTTGTTTTACTATTTAAGTGTAGTAGGTAGTTATGTAGTAAAAATTAAATACTAGAGATTATTCAAAACTTCTATAAAAGAGCAAAAAGCCAGAGAAGATTAAACTTTAGGTACCTATGTACTTTTTTGTTTAAAAATATTTATTTACGCGACGACGGCGATTAATTGAAAGAGCAGTGTTTCCGCGGGCATTTTTTAATTGCAATAATTCTATTCTGTTGTGTTATAATAGAAATATTCTGGTAAACTCTCCTCAAAAATAAACATTTTTTTTCAGGTGACAACTGAAAATGGCTGAATCTAAGAAGAAATGTCGACAGTACAGTGTTGATTATTTGAAATTTGGTTTTCTTCCATCAACGGCAGACTAACGATTGCCCATGTGTATTTTATGAAACAAAGTTCTTAGCAATGACTCTATGAAACCATCGAAGCTCGAAGACCATCTAAGAAGGTGTCATCCCGAAAAAATAGGTAAAGATCTGAAATACTTTCAAACATTGAAGGAAAAATATGAAAAGAGACCTACCGCAAATAGTATGTTTGCTTCAACGTCTTAAAGTAACGATGATGGCTTGCAGGCATCTTACAATATTTCGTTGCTTATAGCGAGATCTGGAAAACCGCTCACCATCAGAGAAGAGTTAATTTTACCCGCTATTGAAGAGGTTTTAAAAACTGTTCTGCACAAACCTCCATTTGACGTACACAAAAGAATTCCTTTAAGTATCAACACTGTACAAAGACGTATTGATGAAATGAGCTCTGATATAGAAAGCTTCTTGTGTAATTATCTGCAAACCACTCATTTTTCAATTGGGCGAGTCTACTTTGCCTGGTAATGAAGCAATATTATTGGCACATGTTCGATTTGTTATGGACGTAGAAATCCATGAAGAGCTGCTATTCTCAAAAACTTTGAAGTCGGACACTAAAGGCGAATCGATATTTAATGTCCTGAGTGATTTTTTTACAGAAACTATTTAGAAACATTATTTTGGTGGCAGCAGATGGAGCTCCTGCCATGTTCGGGCGATATCGTGGGTTTATAAGCCATCTTAAAAGAATAATACCAGGACTAATTGCAATTCACTGTGTCATCCACCGACAACAACTTGTAGCGAAACATTTGAGAGATAGATTGCACCAATTGCTTGAATTTGTGATTAACGCAGTTAATAAAATAAGAAGCAATGCTTTGAATACCCGTTTATTTGCACTATTGTGCGATGAAAATGATGAAGATTTCTAACGACTACTCTTACATACTGAAGTATACAAATTGTCGAAAGGTGCATGCTTATCGAAATTTGACTCACTTTTCGAATCAGTGATAGAGTGTCTGGAAATTAAGGCACCAGATTTAAAAGAAAATCTGATCAAATATAAAGCGGGCATTGCGTACTTAACAGAAATGAAATCCAATGACGTTAACTTGCAGTTACAAGGGGACAGCCTTAATTTAATAAAAACAAAGGGTGTAATTTCGGCTTTTCTTGGTGAATTGAAATTAATGAAGCAAAATATTAGTCGGCGCGAATTCTCCCAGTTTCCGCATTTGTTACAGATAGAATTTCTTGATGAGGATATTCAGACATACGCTCAACATTTAAATACCCTGCATGATGACTTCAAAAATAGATTTGAAGATATTCTGACGATGGAAATACCACCATGACTCATAACCCCATTTGATGAAACGGAAGAGGCGAATGTGGTATTACAAGAGGAGCTACTTGAGCTCAGCAACAACGAGGAACTGAAGGTGAAATTTAAAAAAAAGCTATCAAACATTTTGGCTGCAGGCAGAAATCCCCGAAAAATATGCTGGGCTGTGGAAAATTGCGAGAAAATATTTGATAGCGTTTCCCTCGACATATCTTGTTGAAAGAAGTTTTAGTACCGTTGCCAACCTGTTAAGAAAAAAAAAGGAGCAGATTGAACATCACAGAACGGGGAGATTTGAGATTACTTCTTACAAAACTGAAGCCAAATATTGATAATTTGCTGTCAATTCATCAAGTACATCCGTCTCATTAAAAGTATGACTATTTTTTATTGTTGATTTCCATTTCAGAGTTCATTGTTGATTTTTCGTCAATTGTTGTTTGTTTGTAATAATAAATGTTTATAATTTTGTATAACCACAAGTATTATTTTAATAAAAAGGACACAAGAAAATGTGCTACTTTTTTCTTCTTAACACCCCCCAATTTAGTTTGATATTTTTAGGAGTTTTGGGAATACAGTAGAAATGTAGCAGTAGGAGATCTACCGAAAATAGTAAAGCTTTGAAAGTGGTCCACGAGAAAAAAAAGTTTGGGAACCTCTTATCTACAGCTTTTTGTGAAATCAATTATAAGAACAACCAGAATTCCGCAACTGAAAATATTTGTGGAATGCTTTGATACGAAGAATTAAATGTTAGGATCTCTAGATGCAAAGATTTTAAGAGATACACTCAAGTCGATGCCTGTTGACCATGGTGATCTGGTGGTTATGTTTCAACTTCCGGAGTGCCACATTCAAGGCTCTAGATTCAAAAACCCATAATGAGGTTTTTTTTTTTTTTAAGAGTGGTAGGGTAAATGGGCTCGAAAAAGAAATATTAGAGCAATTATTTAGATTTTAAAAACATATATCAATAGAATGAACCCTAACATTTTGCTTCAAATATTTAATCTTCGTAAACACATTTCGAAGAGTTAGCAAAGCTTTGAATTTTCCAAATATTTGACAGACAATTTTAGAAGCATGAAATTTTGCTTAAGAGTTTGCCACCATCTTTTCTGGAAAAAGTTATTGGCGCAACTAGATTTTTGCACGCATTAAAGCAAATTCATATTTAATATGATAATAAGGGCATTTAATGAATCAATGAATTAGGCAGGATGTTTCAAATGGTCGCTTAAAACCTTTAAACATAGATAAATTATACATATACAAATACTTTTACGGCAGAATGTTAAGTCCCAAATGCAAAAGTGACTATTACTGGGGTCTCATTGTCAAAGAGCTTAGAAAAAAAAAGATACAATATGAAAAATATGTTTGGTGGATTACAAATTCACAATAGTACGATAGCGCAATTGCATGTCTAAAATTTCATGTAAGCAGTTTTCAAAAAATAGCAAGTACGTGCGCATTTTAATAAAATAGCAGTTTGGGTTTAAAGTGAAGAACACATTATAGTTTCCTAATACGTTTTCAACGTATTTGAAATATAAACTTCTTATGCTGTTATTCAATTGTGTGTGTTTTTATGTCACTGTAAATATGTGTTCTAATGAACGCGTGTTAGCTGATTAATTATTTACATTTAATTTAATTAACTGATATAAATCCTCTCGTAAACATCGGTTTTTGCGTTGGTTCCTATTTCATTTTCTGTTCTAAAAATGACTTTTTTTTTTTCTATCTGACCAATCTTTAAAGTTCGTAAACAACTTGCCTGTGAAATCTGAGCTATTCTGTATAAAGCATGTATTTAAAATTTAGTAATGATTAGTAAACAGGTAAAGTGTATAGCAAGAGAAAGATTGACAAGTGTGATTTTTTATCATTACTTTCCTCTCTACTTACAACTGCAGCCTCTGAAAATTTATGCTTCTTGAAAAAAAGAATTTTTTTCGATAAATGTGGTTTTTCTCAATTCGGATAAACTTGCGTGGAAAAATAATTTTGAATTCAGAATGAGGATTAAGTAGACCCTCGTCATTTGCAATTCAATGCAGTGATATATTGAGGCATTTCGTGTATATTTTCAGATATTATTTAGATGGAATTATCAAAGATTTTTGCCTTTAAATTATTCGAAGTGCAGTCATGTTGAAACTTTTAGATAAATAATTATCTTGATACGGAATTTTATGCATTCATCTTTAACTTATTCCACTTTTAAAAATGATTTTAAAAGTTTTATTTCAAAGTACTTTATTGAATAGCAAAAGTTATTAAAAATTATTAATTTATGTGCATGAACTTCGTGAGTTTAAAAACAAAAAAAAATTGTTAAAAAAAATAGCGGTTGAAATCTAAAAGTTCGATGATAAATAAAAATAATAGAATTCTAGGAAATATTGGAAATTTGAAATACCAAAAATATATTTTATATGCACCATACAAATTATATCAAAAACAAATTTTTAAAGAAAAGATTGTATTTTCCATATCTTAATGCCTGTAAACTATAGGGTCAAAATAATCCCATGTTTGAAGTGAATATCTCTTATAAAAATCTTTTGCAATATGTCTCACCGATTCTCAATATTATTCTGAAATTTTGAAAAATATTTCCATAGAACTCAGTCTAAAAAATATGCGGTGCATATTCGTCACACTGAATTCTTTGAAATCTGTATCTATCCCATCGAATATATTATATTGTAATGAAGTAGCATGCATAATGTGGTGCTCTCGCAAGTTATATGGAATGCCCCAAAATAAATTGATTCATAGGAAAATAATACAAATATCACGATGCAATTGTTATGATGTATAAGAAGGAAATACTACAGATTTTTGAGTGCTAGTTTTATAAGAAAAAAAATTGCTTTCATTTTTATACACTTATATGGAAAATAACTTGACTTTTTATGTTCCTAAAGAAGGAATTTTATAATCGAGTTCACTGAAGCTTTGATATGCCAGAATTTTGGAATTATGTACCCATGTACATTTGAATACAGTACTTCAATGCATTCAGTACATAATTGTCAATTACTCGATCAATTTTATTAAATTTTGATCAAATATTAGTAGAGCATCCTAGCATTGAATTTGATTTTTTTCTAAGAAAATATTTATAATTTTCTATCTATAATCAAACATTCAAAGTTAAAAAATAATTAAAATAAAATATATTTTCTACTTTTTAGTGCACCTATATAAGAAATCTATGAAAAAAAGTTTTTATATACGTTGAAACTACATTGCTCTTTTTTTATGATAAAAATGAACAATGAAGTAAACTCAACATAGTTTTTTCAATCAAAGACTATGGAAAATTCTTCACATGTCTATAAATATATTTAAACCGAATATTAATCTGTTAGACGATCCTTTACAAGATGACCGTGGAATCAAAAAGTCCAATTTTGTAAAAACTTACTTTTCAGAGAGGATATGTGCCCTTTGAAACAATTTTTTTAAAGTTTACTTTAAATGGTAATATTTATTCTAAAT
This sequence comes from Argiope aurantia, assembly GCA_026543865.1. Taxonomy (NCBI): domain Eukaryota; kingdom Metazoa; phylum Arthropoda; class Arachnida; order Araneae; family Araneidae; genus Argiope; species Argiope aurantia. The sequence continues at coordinate 203,064 of JAPMOR010014711.1, read as the reverse complement.
AATAAAAATTCAGCGAAGTCTTGGTGACCTTTTTTCTCCAAAACTTCTTAAAAAATTATCATTCAAAATAATAAATCTTATCTTTTTTTAAAACTTGATTGTATTGTCCTCTCAATGGTGCTAGAGTTTGCAGGATTTTTGCAGTACTAAACATTTACATCAGAAATCAACAATGGTGACACATTTTTAGAATTCACCCATTTATAATATTGCCGTTCATTCCGTTATTTAATTTGGTGTTAATATATATTTTCTCTCTTTTAGTAAAAATTTTCTTTTATATTTTAAAACATTGAATTTTATATAATGAACAAACAACAAATGCCCTTTGAGATACTGAATAAATTATTAAAGTTATTCCACTTTACTTAAAAAAATGTTATATAAATGTCGATATTAAATGATTTGATTAAACGATATTAAATGAATTAATACAACAAATTACTTATCATCTTTATGATTTCTTGGATACTGTTTTGTTTAAACAAATTGTTGTAGGTTTAATTGTTTTTAGTTTTTAAATTGATATAAAAATGTTAATCGAGTGAATTTATAAAGTATATTTAAAGACAAAATAATTAAACTGTCTGTCAAAAGGTGAATACCAAACAAAAATTTCAATTGAAATTTTTCGCAATCAATAATACCGTGCAAACCAGTTAATTGTTAAAGGTTTATAATAAATATTTGGAGCAATACATTGTAAAACAAATGAGGTTCAAAATTTTACCTAGACTCAGAGTTTTTTTTTCAAACTTCGAAACCTCACCAACAAGAGGACATTTGAACAACATTGGTCTAATCTACAACAGGCTCCCATAAAGTACAAAACTTGGTGGAATCTTGTCTGTAATATGGAAGTTTCTGTTCCCGCAATTCAGTATATTAAAAGAATACTTTCCTTACGGAGGTCATTAAGGTTATGTTGCGCAAATTTTTTTCTTAAATGAAATTACTTTAAAAAACTATGCTTAAATATATATTTTTTAAAATATAGAATTCGAAAAAATAAGCACTCACAACAGTTAAACGCCATGACCTATAAGAAGTAAAAAAAATTTAGAAAATAAAATAAAAACAAGTTCTAGATGCACATCTCCACTCTTGCAAGACCTTCTTCCTTTAGCATCGTGGCCATCATTGACATATGAATTGAAACTTCCCACTTGGCTTGTTTGATAATGAGATGTATAACAACTATTCACTTTTGAACAAGGCAGTTACTAGTTACTTGTATCAAATATGTTCCAAATTTTCTCCTTTTTTTTCCCTCGACAAATTTATTATTGAATTTGAAATTCATATAATTAATCTGTTAAAAATACTCAAATAAAAATTAAATATTATCTAATTGATATTTTATTTCCAATGTCACATATCTCTTCACAATGTCAATATACACGTCCTGGAGGCCCTTAAAGTTCAGGTTTTCATTCATTTTCCTACACCTGGATTTGAGTATGATGGACGATAAAATTTTTAAAAACTATTGGAAATCGCTTAGTGTGAGTGTGTTTAAAAGGAAAAATAATTTCTCTCAATTCGGGATATTAAAACAAAAATTTCAAATGTATGAGATACAGATAGTCATACTCTGAAAAACTGGAAACGCAAACACATTTACGTATTCTAAGTTTTGTATAATGAATGTTTCGGTATTTTCATAAAACGCTTGATTTACAATGTCTTCCTCACATTATTTTCTACTGTTTTCAATTTCACGATTATTGCTTAGGTTTTAAAAGGTTTAAAACGAAAGCGTTCCTGTTTTCAGTTTTTTTTTAATTTTTATTATTTTTCAGCTTTAAAATTTTTTAATATATTTACTAAATGTGGTGCCATATTTTTGTCTGAAATATCTAATGAAAAATTTTGACTCACGTTGGTGGCTTTCTTTAACTTTGCATTGATACCATAAGCAATTATATAAAATATTATCTGATAGAAAATTACATATTCATGATATAAAAACTAATCTAATTTCTAAAAATAGAGCTTTAGAGATAAACCTATTGGCATAGCTCCATTTAGAAAAATGGTTTTAATGACATAATCAGCTATATTTTCTATGGCTGATTAGGGCATAAATGTTGCATATTAGCAAATAAAGGCAAACATGAAAAATTATGGAATTCAAACTGATTTACATTTTTCCAGCCTTATTTGTTGTATTTAGTAAAATAATGTTGACATTCTATTATTTTAAGTAATAAGATTACCCTCTCTTGTATTACAAAAATTGACTAAATTATGAAGTTTTAAAAATCTCTTAATACGCATTCAAAACCATTTAAAGGGTCACCCAAGATACTGCACAAAATCATTTCTCGAGGTTGTTGATGATTGTTCTAAAATAATGAAATTCATGACTTCATAAATCGGAAGGGAAATTTTTTATTATTTCAAATGTTAGTGTGACAAGAATATTTTAACCCAATGACCGTCAAATACCCAGCATCTGGATCTTCGTAAAATGGCAGTAATCATAAAAGGAGAAAGCAACGATGAATTTTACATCGGAGGGGATCTTAAGACAATTTGAAGAAAACGATTTACTACGTCTCATCCGATTTTCGAATAGTAATATAAGTACGCCACTCTGCTTTCAGGCGTTTAGAGGAGTGACTTTTTGGGACGATTTTCTACATTCAAGCAGGCTGAAATGTTAATAAATATGATTTATCATATGAAGAACAGTATAAAAATTAGGTTAATCATGTTTTTTTCAGAAATTCCATTTAAATAAATAAAATAATTTAAAATTGAATATAAATTTGAAATGATACAAAATATATATTTTGTGATATTTAAAACTATTTTCATTTGGAACTATATCGTATAATTAATGGTTTATAAATTGGCTGTTTATGCGCAGTAAGAATGGGCAGCTGTATCTTGTTCATAAGGCAGTGAGTAACAAATTCCACATCGGAAACATGAAGCAAATGAATTGAGTGAAAGTTTTTCAAAAGAATTTTTATAAACACAATTTTATTTATGTACTGAAGGAAATTTTTTATTATTATTATTTATTTTTGAGATTTCCTGCAGGTCTATTGTTTCTGGAACATATTTCCAGGTAACAGCAATTGTAGTAAATCAAAACTTAATTCAATTAATGACTAACTGATAATAAAATGATATATTGTAATATGGGGAATACATAACTATAAGAAATTTCTCATTTCATATAAAACAAGAAATGAATAGAACAGAAAATGAGTAAATTAAGTAATAATGAGTAACAACGATCCAATCTTTAAAAGCGCGAAACTAGTCAAATTAAATAAAAATATTTAAAATAAGAATATAAATGCTGCTTCAAGTTAGTTTTTTTTCAATAAAAATTCTTAAAATTGAATTCTTTGAAGTAGCTATTTTTCTTGAAATAGCTATTAAAAAAACGAAACATTTCTGAGTTGCAAAATTAATACATATATTATAAAGTTTATTAAACAGTGGATTTAATGTGATAATTTAGTAAAATAGCGATGTGAATTAAATACTATATCACTGATTACCATATTTTCTTATGTAAATTTCAATAAAACTTCATTTAAATGACTCAGCTATATGAAAATTTATAATGTATGCAACTTTTCTATGAATATTTGTATTAATAACTCTTAATCTATCCTCTTCAACATTATCATTTCTGTAACTATTTTAAACAATACACGCAAAACTTTAATTTTTAGTGAAGAATATATATCCATATGCTTCTTTACGTTAGAAAATGGAATTATTCTCCTTTTCTTTGCATTAACTTAAATACAGCTCACCAACTGAATTAAATTACATTTTCTTCCATTAAATTTGTTAAGTCTGTAGGAATGTAAATGTTTAAATAACATATAAGTGGCAAATTTACTTTGCCATATAAAACTCTTGGAGTTTGCTTTAATATTTGTCTTATTAAATGGAGGTAAATTCTGTTCAAGATTCTTTAATTCTATTCTCAACTAATGATGTTATGGAATTTGCTACAGTAAGATATGTTTCTGAATCACAACGTAGTTTTCTACTGAAAGTAACAATCTAATTTACTTGAAATTAAAACTTAAGAAAATTTTCCAATTATTTAATTATGATTTACAAATGATGTTGATTATGATTATTAAATTTGTTTCACATTTAAATTTCTATTGCTGTTTAAGATTAAACGTTTGATACTAAATAATCTTAATTTATTTTATTTTTACTGAAAACGCTTCAACTATCTTAACAAAAAAGACATACGTCAATATTGCTGACAGAAATTTCAGGGTTGTTTTTTTTTTCAAGTTAGTTTCAATGTAAATTAACTCATGAAGCAAAAGCCGTGAGTTATTACTTTAGATTTAAACGCATATATCATTCGAATACTATTCTGATTATATTTGTATTTTGAATTGTATTTTGAGATTATATACGCAATAAAAAATGTTTTTTCTGAGATTACTTTCGCATTAGAGATAATATTTTGATTTTATATTCGAATTCGTGTTGGCATTCTGATATTATATTTGCACTATCCACAATTATTATGCGCTTTGTCTACGTCATCAGAATGCATATGTCCTTTGTGTGTTCCGCTCTTTTATACTGATCAGATCAGATGACTTGTAAAAACGATTTGGGATCCAAAACACCAGACAAGAATCTAAGCATTGAGGACAGTGGTTGCTACTTTCTATCATCAGCAATGGGTCACCAAAACTGTGGGACTCAGAATATTCAAGAATATTGATCATAGCTTCATTAAGAATCAAATTCCAAATTTTGTTTTGGGACATTTCATGCCCTGAGTAGAATCGAATCGAGTGTCTTCAGTATTTAAAAAGTTTCATTTTGGAGTCTTTGATCTTCATTAAGTTCTCACTACATAGTTTAAATTGTTTAATAAAGATTTGGTGATTCTGTGTTATTGATATTTGCAAGTTCTGTTTTGGGAACACTTCAACTATGTACATTTATAAGTGTGGATAATAAAATCTTTCTATTTATTAGCTTATCATAAATTCCACAAGAATTATTTTTCTTTAATCTCCCTATTTCTCCAACAATATATCCCCACAATTAGACCATGGAAGCGTACAAGATGAGGACCAAACTATCATGGAGTTGAAAGGATTAGACCTCTCTAAAACTAGAAAATGCGAGGAATTCCCTCTTTCTAGAAATAAACTAACGGTCATATCAAGAGTTTCGAGATGAAGACTTGTAAACTTCGAAATTTCTCGTCGTTTACCAAGCGTCGATTTAATTTCGTTTAGATGCGACGCATGCCAGCAGAACCTTTCTGAAATAAATCCCAAATTTAAACTTTCCGTGGCAGAATCGAGAAGCCGAAGGGTAACTTCGGTGACGTCACAGTAGAAATAAACGGCTCACTAGACCGAAGCAGATAAAGGGGTTTGGTGGTGAGATTTCTCAAACCTTTTCGTGGAATGTTTAGGAGGAGTTATTTTCGAGAAGTACGTTTTAAGGAATGTGAAAATTCCGTTACATCACTTAAAAAGAAATTGGATTCCCCCTTTTGGTTGAATCCGAGTACATTTTTTTTGGTACTTCATTTGTTTTTTTTCACTACAAGAAATGCATTTTTGCGACAGTAAAGCAGATGAATAAGCATATGGAGGTTACATAGATTTAATAATTAATGAACTATGAGATAAAACTTCAATATTTCTAATGTTTGCAGCATTTTTCATTTACAGAATAAAAACAATGATAAGTACCATTCCAGAAAATTCATAGATAAAGAGTGATATAGAACATGTTATAGAAAATCTAAAATTTTAAATTAGGCTTTCAAAAGCCTGTTTCTAACTACTCAGAACTATCAGTAATATATATATATATATATATTTTATATGAAAAAGAATATGCAGGTGTGTTCGTTTTCCTATCTTTGTACAATAAATCATTTCCCATTCGCTGCCCTGCTAACCCTTTAAAAGGTCATTTTTTTCTAGTTATTGTATATTAAAATATTTTTGGGATTGAGATTGATTTAAGAAAGGTGAGTAGTTTAGCTTATTAATAAATATAATTTTATGAATTAATTAATTTGGTTAATTATCTATTAAGTAACAAATCAATATACACCCTTTTGTGCGAAATGAGGAACTGAAGCAGGTTTCCTCTTTATTGAAAAATTTGTCAGAATTTATGCCAACTTACATAACTTCATACAAAGATTAATAAATTTGGTGAGAATCATACTTTTCACGATCATAGAAAGGGTTAAATGTTGATTTCCAAATGATTCAATTTACATCTTTTTATAATGATTATCTAAAATTAATTACCTGATTCCGTCAGAATTGCAAGATCATTTAACTGATAGCTTTACCTGCTTAATTAAACAATTGTTATCTGTATTTAAATCCATTAAACATGTATTTTCATATTTCTAATCGATATGTATGTATATATGTATGTTTCACATGTCTCTATCCTTCATTTTTAATATAGCTAGGAGTAGACTTCGAAATTCATATTTCATATCTTGAATTTTCTAAGTATTTTGATGTTAACTATATTTTAATCTGGAAAATAAATTCTAGATTCTTTCATACCAACATATATCTAACGATTGCGACATTTCTAAGCCAGATAGTCTCGATCTCTAGGCTTCAATCTATTAAATATCCAGCATGTGCATTGACCTTTTAATAGATAAATTCCTGAAGCACAAAGTGCATTCCATTTGTTTGGTGTAAATATTTGAAAAGAGACGAATTGCCTCAGGTGTCTCGCCTACCATTTGATTAAGAATCAAAATTATGACATTCCAGAATAGCCTTAGAATAATTTGAAACTGCAAAGGACGGAGGTTTATCTAAGTTTCTAAATGAATTGTAACATATGAATTGGCAGCTGGCACACCCACCATTTGTTTGTCGGCTCCTTCATCGCCCATACACTCTTCATCTCTCTAATAAAGGTAGTCGATAAATCGTGAGTGCCCCTTTAATCTTATTGAGTGACTCTGAAACGTTTACATTTTGATGATGTTGAAGAGGAGGTGTAAAGGATGTATCTTCATAAGTACTCTAAAAGAAAGCAGCTCTAATTGAAAAGTATTACGCATGATACTATAATAAATTATTTCAATATTGAAAGAAATATTTACATTTTCATCAGGTATTTTGGGATTCCAAATTTTATGATATTTCTAGATACAGTGGAATTTCCACCGATATATTTTATGTTACCTAAGCACTAACTTAATAGAAGAGCCTGAAATTTTAACACCATGTTGGTGAGGAGATATAATGGTATCTTCATAAGTACTCTAGATGAAGTAGTTCTAATTGAAAAGTAATTGTGCATGATATTATTTTAAATTACTGCAAAGTTGAAAGTAATATTGACATTTTTGGCAGGTATTTTGTGGTTACAAACATTAAAGATATTTCTGGAAACAGGGAATTTTCCACCGGGATATTTTATGTTGAATAATACCCAACTTTATTGAGGAGCCTCAAATTTTAAATGAAATTAATGAAATATTCAAAGCACGTATGAAAGATAGAAAATCAATTTTTAAAAAACAATATCTTCTCCTGTTTTTCATATTTTTATTGTAGATTTTTTCTCTGAATATTCAGTACATTATTTATATATGTTCCTATTTTATGAAAAAATAGGAAACTTAGTAGACTTGTCCGAAAATTGAGTTAACATCTCAAGATGAGAACGTCTGAATAACTTTCATTTTTCCCGACTTATATATCGAAAGATTTCTAGGAAAAATTATCTAGAGCCCAACATATGGAATTAGGATCTTATATTTTTCATAACAATAATCTGCAATCTTCATTAGTCAGTGTGTAAAAGAATAACTGTGTTAGCTTATTGATTTTATGTAGTGGAGATTTTGGGATTGTACCAGCTTATCAGTCATCCATTACATAGGGTATTAAAGATTCAGCAATAATGTACTTTATAATGCGTCAAAAAATTAACCGTAATATTATAATTAGCAAAACATAGATTCATAGCTTTTTGAAAATATTATGGTAAGCAAATCTGCTGTATTTTTATCTAGTGTTATATAATTCAACATCAGATCATGTGTAGACTATAATTAATCCTTTAAAATGCCATTTTTTTCTAGTCATGGTAGATTAAAATATTTTTAGAATTGAGATTGACTTAAGAAAAATATTTCGTTTAGCTTATTAGATAAATATAATTTGATTAATTAATTAATTTGGTTAATTCATAATTAAGTAACAAATCAAGACATACTTATTTTGTGTGAGATAAGGAATTGGAGCTTCTAAGTTCCTGTTTTATTGAAAAAGTTATCAGAACTTATACCAAATTATATAACTTCATTCAAATATTGAAAAATTTTGTGAGAAGCATACTTACCATGGCCCTAGAAAGGGTTAACGTAATAACATAATATCACTGACTTAACTCTTGATCTCAGAATGTTCAATGAAGCTTTCAGATCAATATCAGTAGTGTAGGAGCATTTTAATATATTTGTACATTCAAGGAAAGAATCGCATTTCGATGAATGGCAAACAAAAGATTTTTCAAATCTTAGCTACAAAAAGAACTGTTTGTTTGCTATATTATCATTCTATTATAAAAAAAAAACATTGGTTAAATAAAGATAAAATGAATAAAAATGAATCATTAAATAATTATTTTATACTTTATCTGTTTTAATTGATATATGAACGGAATCTTCAATAAAATAGAATACCATTAGCAATAAATACGTATTTCAAACAATCTCTCGCCAATAGCATATTACAATGATTCATGAACTACAATTGATTTAACCCTTCTTTGCATTATTTTTCCTTTTTTGTGTGTGAAATAAATCAGGTTGACATAATTCATGCTCTAGATTAAAAGAAAAAAATGTTTAAAAAGATTCTAGTATAAATATATAATATAAAATAATTCAGAAAACAATATGATGGAAAATTCATCATCATGAAATTTACATGTTAAGCTCAGTACAAAATATTCAATGTCGTCTCTTCTAAATCTCTCCACTCATTATAGCTTTTACTTAGAAAAAAAGTCTCAGATTAATTATAAAAAATATTCAAGAAATCGTATGTTTCTTCCAACCACAACAAACAGCGGAATGACAAATTCAAACCCTATATAATGATTATGACATTTGATTTTTTTTTGTCAGCTATGTTCCTTATTACTCAATGGTCATGAAAAACGTTGCCAGCAAGAACCAATTTACAGTAAAAATTATTTTTAATACACTTTTTTGTTCATTAAATGTTATGATGGAAATTTCCATCATCATACAAAGAAAGGTTAACGATATCAAAATGTTTGTACTGACAGAAATATTGATTTCATTTTTTTAAAAGAAACAATTTACTGTCATCCTTAACTATAAAAATAGCAAAAAATGTAATTGTAGACAAAAATAGACAATATCCACTGATACATGTTAACTTCATGTATCAGTGGATATTGATTCCATATCAAAACTGGGAATGGAAACACCACAAATTCATCACTGTTGACAAACCCGCTCTCCCGAATCGAGCTTCATTACATTGCCAATCGTGGCCCATAGCATCGAAAAATGATGATCACTCACTCAGAAGTCTCATTTATTTATGAATCGCACCGGGGTTCCGTTACGGGATGCGAATCATTTATCAACGGCAATCAATTCCGCCATCTCTGGAACATCAAATCCCGCCACGAAACAAAAACCCTCCCACCAAAATAGCAACTACTTACGATGGAGTTCCTGTTAGTAACTAATCATTTCGATATATTTTCAGTGGCACTCTCATTTTATATCTAAGCCGGAACGGGAAAGCTTAAAAATCGCATTTCGTTCGCATCACTTTTATGGGCTTTCTTGTAAGCGTTGACTGGGAGTTGGCACTTTCGCAAATTGCGTAAAACTGGAATCGTTTCCCTTTTCAGCGCTCTCTTCTTATCTCTAACAAACGTATTTTTGTTCCGTGTCTTTTACCTTATATATCCTTCTGATTTATGAAGCTTTGAGGTAATCTCTTTTGACTGGGTTCTTAGGCCCGACGTCCCGCTTTTTCTTCTTATTTTGTAACATGTTGCGCGATCTTACAGAGAGCTAAAGATTAAATTTTGCCGTTCTCGATTTATATACTGCGAAGGGGTCTGCAGGGAATAAGCTTCTGGGATGATGAAAATTTTTGAGGGAAAATTATTTCTGGAGGAAGAGGAGTTGCAATAAATGTGTGATAGTCTGTTCTGAAGTATGGTGGTTACTTGTCAGTCGCCATATGAGGCAATTTCTTTCCCTGTTTCTATAATTTAGTGTGGAAAATATTTTACAGATGAGTTTTAACATTAATGATTTTAGAAGACTTAAGATTTATTCAAATTTTCAAAAATGGTTGGGAATCCATTAGTGTAGTATATATTCTAGTAAATTGTTGTTATGAAGTATGAAGTATATATGTTATGAAGTATATATATTCTTTTGCATTTGACTTTTTTATTTCCATTTTCTACTTTTTAAATCCTATTATTACTTTTAAATTTCTCGTAATTTTTTCGAAACTCTTATGATTGTATATTTTGTAATTTCCAAATCCACATTGATCATGTGCAAATTCTGTATCACATTTTATTGATACTGTTAGAAGCTGAAGATATGGTGAGTATAGAAATATCTTCCGTATCTGTTTGATTTGTTCTGTCGATGTGGTATTTCACCAGATTGTTTCGTTAACACTTTCTGATTAGCTACTGTATTATTAGTATCTAATGTATTTGTTTATCCCTTCTGATTATCTAATGTATTATTAACATCTGAACTATTCCTCAATTTCTGTAAATAATATACTGTATTATTAATATTTAATGTATTTTTTCCGCTTTTTCCAATCATCAAGCATAATTTTCTTCTCCATCATTCTCTTCCAAGAAATGGGATTAATCATCACTTTTACTTTACACTTCAAACACATTTTTAAGCCCAAATAAAAGTACAAAATTACATTTTTAAGAATTTTTAAATTGAAAAATGTAATTGTAATAATAATCTATACTTATTTAGTATATGCAGCTAATTGTATTTAATTGTCTCGCCTTTCCCTTCTCCTTATCAAATTAAATCTTAGACTGTGAGAAATATCTTTTTTATACAGAATTCTTCCTAACAGATCATGTGTATTGGATCACGATAACTCAAAAACAGAATAAGTCAAATCTAATATGTGGTTTTTATTAAAAAATATATCGATATCGGTATAAAAATATATCGATTTTTTTTTTTTTGTCTGACAACAAAAATTTCAAACATTATAAATGGAGAGATTATGTTTCGGAATGACTACTAGCTTCTGTTAATTATATGATGAATCTGTAAAAAGAATGGGAAATAATAAAATGGATAAGCACGGAAAAGAAAAGGATTAAGCACTTCCAATTGTAACATTATTTTACTGCAAGGCATTTTGTTGAATTGTAGATTTTATTTTTGTTGCATTGGATCAAATAGAGAGAAATCAACAAATATATAGATTAATAATAGTATATTTCCTCTTATAGAGGATGAATAAATACCTTAATTTATTTTTGCTTTAAATTTCAGGAAACTGCAACAGGAAGACATTCGATTTAGGAAACTTGGATGGGAAACTTCTTATATTCAGCTTTATTGGCATCACTTGAAATAGAATGGAATATATCATGAAGATAGTAACTGTCCAAATAATGCTATTTCCGTTTCTCAAGCTGGCTATGATGCCTTTGTCGCAAGACAACTAACTTAAGAACGAGTCGACAAATATTACTTCAAAAGAATAAGCAGAACTAATATCCGCTATTACTTTTCGAATTTTTCTATTGATAGTTCTTTTTTATTTATATTTAATTTGGTGAAAAGTGTTGTATTTCAAATTGTTACCTTACATTAGGTATGATTGTACACTTTGCTAAAGTACCTACGAATGTTAAATAATAAATATACAATCATGTCTGCAGGTTTGAATGATTAAATTTAGCAAATGATTTGTATGGTAGAAAATGTTGATGGCTATTCTAATCAATAATTGTGATATATTAGTATCTTTAATAAATTTTATATAAATATACTCAATATTCATTAAGGTATTATACTCGTATACCTAGGTATATAGCAGTAAATAGATTTTTGTTTTTACAAAATTTAATGAAACACCGCATCACTGAAACCGCATCACTGATGCCCATCAGCTATAATATTAACAAATTTTTAGCATAATTTAAAACAATAAAAAAATAAAGTATAGATTATCTGCATTAATATTAAAAATTGTAATATCATTTTCGAATAGAATGTTGCAAATTTTAAAATACAGTGAAACGTTTATAAAAATTTTGACATGAATATGAAGAATAACAAACATATATTATGTATTTAAGTTATCTACACAATGGCATTTCATATTTAAGATGCCTCGAACTAAAAAAAAATCAGGTAGAGAGGGTTATCAGAAGATGGAAATTTGAAGCCCTTGGTAAGCTCTTTTTAGAATTTCAGCCATTATGAAAGGTCGAGAGAAATGTATATAACGAGATTTGTCTAACATCCAAAGATTAGTGAGTACAGTGAAAGCCTGTTTGTGATTTTCAAAGGTCATCAGGACTATCAGTGTTAGAGCATGTTATTAGTAAATTCGTCGTAAAGAAATCCAGCAGTTTTGTCCGTTTTAGGTTGAAAAGACAAATAGAATAAACAAGTAAAGAAAAAATTGTAAGAACCTTTGTGAGATAAAAAAAACTTTTTAAGCAACATTCATTGATATTTAAGCTAGAAGACTGAGCATCATATTAACATGATTTGAGCAAAGAATGCTATGTTCTGTTGAATCTTCGAAAAGGGAGAGAATCGAATATGTTGTAGGATGTATTTGGCTACAATGTACAGTTGCTGGCTGAAACCACAGTATTAGAATGGAATTTTGGTGGAAATCCTACTCCTTTTTATCAAATAGGTTACTCTATAAAATATTTAGGCTTAAGCATCATAATGTTTTGCTTCACTCATGTTATAAGAACAAAATATTGTTTAATTCGTGAAATATAAAATTTATTAATTTACTAGCCCCTCGTATTGATTTGAAGCCAATCTGGAATCGTTGGAGCATCACGTATTACAAATTGAATGACAATAGTAGACATAAAAATTCATTGAAAAAGTATGGTATGGATTCCACAAAATCCAATCTCTAAAAAATACAGATATTTCCCAGCCAATTCGTATTTATGAATTTAAAAAAAAGAAAATGTAATCAGATTTTGCATTTTATTATTTAGTTTTAATAGAATGCATGTAAATTCATTTGAAAAGGAATCTGTTACCTTAAAAGAAATTAGATTTTGTTACCAAACAGTATCATGTAATAAAGTAGCTCAAGAAAATTCGACTATATCCAAAACAAATATTTTTTTCTTTTTTTTTTTGCGTATTATTGCTTTTCATATTAGCCAGAAAGTTAATATATCTAAATAGTGCAATAATTATTATATCTGTCATTTGATTTTCAGTTGCTTTCATCTTAGTTTTTATATTAATTAATATTAGTTTTAACATTTAGTTATTAAAATAGCTGATGCTTCATTTTCTTTGAAAAATCATATGTTCTGAAGAAATCCAATTATGGCGGTCTTCTTAAGTACATTTTTATTACTGTACTAAAAGTAAGAATTATTGAAACATATTTTCCATATTCAAATCTTGCAATATAAATTTATCAAACTCCACACTGAAGAGCACTATTAATATGTTATTAATTTAAAAATTAGATGAACAAAACAATTAATTTAACAATTAGATGAACAAAACAATTAATTTAACAATTAGATTACAAAAAAATAATATTAAAAGAGAGAATATACAAGCTTTCAAAACTCAAATTTTTAGCATATTAGCAATTGAGTAATCACTCATGAACTTCCTTTTTTACAAACATGAAATGATTCATGTTTAATAAAAGTGTTAAAAATATTTTTAATAGATTATAGGAAAAAAAATTAAAATATCCCAGATTCCTACATAAAGTGGCCATATCACAATTTGTGTCGTTATGTGGTACGTTGGTGCAAAATAGACGCCCAAGATTCCAGTTCCTTGAAAGAGTGATTTGCGTAAGAATCCTTATTTATAGATAAATAAAGCTGTACAATCCCATATCAATTATATATCAAAGCTCTAAGTGCTGAGAAATGCATCTCGATTAACTATTGAAAAGAAAATTACTTTTTACCATTTTGTTTGTACTGGTTTATATAATAAATATTTATTATATTCTTATAATTTGAAATTATAATACATATTTATTTAAAGATTAAACGTTTTACATTGATATCACTAGTTTCAAACGGATGTTTTTATTCTCGTATTCTCAAACAAAAATTATAAAAACAAATTCTTCACTTAATGAACATATTTTAAGCATTTGGTGATTTAACAATTTGGTCAGAGACTACAAAGTCATTTTCGCTGAAAAAATATTTATAAAACGATATAACTTAAAAAAAAATAGCAATAGAAACATTTATTATGGGAACAATCTCTAACATTTACACAATCCAGAATGTCAGCCTTTCGCATGCAAGAATTGCTAAATGATAATTTTTGTCTACGTTATCTTTTATCAAAGCTCTGCTGGGCCCAGCACACATACATCGGAGGAAACAGTGGATCATTTCGTTTTCAAGTCATTAAGCCAAAATACTCTAACTACATTTGCGACGGCCAAACGCGCTGCATCCATGCAGTGTAAATTAAGAGCCAGGCATATTCGTCATTGCGGCACGGCATGTCACTGACTATTATCGGAACGTTTAGGAAAGGCATCATTATCGTTATTTGAATTTTCATCCGGCTGGCATCACGGATCCGGGAAACGGTTACTGAGGGAAACGAGAGTCCGGAAAAACATTAATCACTGGATCCGGGAAGTAATCTGATGTAGCAGATGGAAATTTCCGCTTAGTTGGATTGAATCCCGAATTATTCCAAGTAAGCCATTCTGGAGTAATTCATCGCCCAGTGAAAATGAACTGGATTTGAATATCTTCTGGATCCGAAATGTTTTTAGTTTCTTCAGAATAAGGAGGCGAGCCGAAGGACGAATTTGCATATCCATGTAGAAGAAATGTTGGAGGCGATTTATGGATAGCAAAGACTTTCCATTCCAAAGATCATTATTATATTTTCGAATTCCTTTTAGGGGAGATTTAATGGGAATAAGAAGCCCGCTTCGATGTAGTCGTAAAGTGTGTTTGTATTTATTATACTTTCAAATTTCAGATATTTTTAGAGAATAGTTAAATGAGAGAAGAGGATATTTTAATTGTAGTTGAAAAGATTAAGAATACATTCAACAATAATTAATTTAATTTTCTAAAATACAAAGCTATGTGCCATATTTTTAAGAAAAAGTCATATTTATAAGTCTTCTTCAGTAGAGGAGAAAAATAAAATTTTATTTCATAATTCTCTTAAAAAATAATCAACCATTTAATCGGTAAAGAAACTATTTTAATTTGATTTTCTCTTATACGTAGAGAATATAGCACCATTTATCTCTTATAATCTCAATAGCATCATCTGAACATATTGTAGCATATCTGAACACAGTGCAGTGATAAATCGCTAAAATGGCAAACCGTCGTCAACCATCTTATTACGCCAAGAAAATCACCAAGTAAATTCAAGAAATCTATTTTGGAGTAATCCTGCATCTTATGAGGAATAAAGCTTGGCAATCTTGGCGAAATCTGAAAACAGATAAGTAAACACGAAGGTTGTAAAAATAATAAAATGTTCTTTTGAGTGATGCCATGCAATTCGTACCGTTTTGTATACATTAATATAAATAAGAATAATGTGTATACATCTTCGACGCTTCCATTTCTACCAACTAAATCCAAGATCAGACATACCTGTTTTTTCCGTTATCTTCTCTTAGACTTCAGACATAGCGATGAGATCCTCCAGTATGTTTGGTTCTGGCTACCCAGGTTTGTACTGAAATTGTGTGGGGTCGTTTACATCCTAATGGTGACGGATCGTGCCATCTATGCGAAGGGTTGTACCGAAGTCAGATATGAACTTTAGAATTCAACTATAGTTCCTCCTTATGCTGTCGCTGAGCTCCAATTATTAAAAACTTCCGTGTACTTGCAGGAAGGTCGGAGTAATCACTTATGATTCTTTCTCTTTCTAACTTGCAGTATTCCCCTATATGCGGTAAAATAGAATTTCTTTCCACGAATTTCATCTAAAATTTCATAAAAATCTACAAATATGGTGTTAGGACAGCCGATTACAAATTTCATCACTTCAGCTAAATAAGCCTAAATACGATTTGTTCTAAAGGACCTAATTCCAAAAAAGTGCTTCTCGAACTCATAGAAGTTGTAATTCGTAAAAATACTTTAAAATCTTGTGAGAAAATGTTTCCACCGGTTACAGTGATTTCAATTTTTATGCTTTCTATGCGTAAAAGTAAAACGATTGTACATGATTGCTGAAGAAGTAAAACAAAAGCTTTTTATCCGTGTAAACTTAAATTTTCTATAAGTTACTGAAATTAACCATGAATCTATAGCAAAAGGATTCATTTGATAGTCATAAAGTATTAATTAATTTATTTTTCTACACTTACATAACTTGCCTAGAGAAGCTAAAATTCTTTCACATAGACTTTCAATACTAAGTGGATTGCTAAGATGGCATTATTTGCAGATAAAAGTACCAAAACACGAGAAATTAATCAATCAATAAGTCGATTAGAAATTTCTAATCCTCAGCTTCCAGAAATTATCATCTTCACAACCAGGAATGCTAGCAGATTAATGGTGACATCAGTTTCATTTGAGTTCACACGATTCCTGAATTGCAAAAATACCGAAAAGAGTTAATGAGCAGTTTATCACAGAATAAAAATGCCTGAGATTGAACTTTTACCTTAACAATCGATGTGGCAACTAAATTCATTAGTATACGAACTTCTGATTATGAGTCATCGTAGCACAACAATTTAGGATAAAACTTTCATCATTAAACAAAAGAATTGGTTCTATCCCCTCATGCTCTAAAACCTATACTTTCTCTATCAAACAATGAAATGTTGATTCTTACAATTCCTTTGTACCCGATCATTTACCAGATTTTCCTTTGTAAACATATAGAAAAAGAAAAGTGCATATTTCTTCTAAATCTGAAATATTAAGATATTAATTTATTACTAATTAAGAATTGTGAGTGTGTTAACAGAATAACACAGTCCGTCCAAAAGAGTACATTGTCTAATTTAATAATAAGAAAAATATGAAAACTAAACATCCAGTTTCTTCAGCAAACCAGACATCATGTTATGTATGGGATGTTATTTTCTACTGTGGAATTCTACTGTATTTCCATATTCTTAAGGAATAAATATTTATAATTTATTCTAACGAGAAAGCCACCAAACAGAAAAGGAATGATACTTGATAAATGTTATAGGAAAATTTTCATACATGCATATTTTAAATTTAACTTCATACTGACAACATTCAGTGGATACTTGTCAGCGGATGTTGAAATATTTATTCATTAGCAGAGGATGTTGAAATATTTGCTCTAGCTCTTAACAATGGATTCTGATTTGCATTTGGAAAGTGACTTAAGGGGAAAAGAATCCGAAACAAGGTATTGAAACCAAATGATAATATTTCATTCACCATCAACTTTCGTTTTGACTTGCAACAATAGATTATCTACCTGACATATTTTTCCCAAAAAAGGGTGAATATAATGATTTTTCATTTTCTTAATTGTTTAAGTTTGGGTTATGTTCTTTGAGACTTACACACACTGTTTCTACAGTATCCTGTTTCAGGGAAAGCTAAGGATCAAAGAATGAATGTCGAAATTAAGCGTTAAAGTTTAAATACAACATTTTTTTATTATTATTATTCCTCCACAACATAATTTGAAAACACTTTTTAGATTACAAAGAATATGATTGTTTTTTTTTCTGAATTAATTCTATTGATTAATGATTCATTTCGGAAATAGTTGAACTATTCCTAATTAATAATGTTTTCTTGTAATGAGACCTTATCTATTCATTTTACTGATGAATATTCAAATAAAAATTAATTACTAAAGTCAGATTAAAATGAATAGAAACTCATTACCAGATTTAAAAAAATGAAACGTGGAATAAAAAATGCAATATTGCTGGAATAAAGCAGTAATAATAGAACCTTCAATTCGATCCTTGATAGCAAAAAATAAAAGTTACTTTTTTACTTTTGCTATTTCATTCATGCTTAAATTTGTTCGTATACAATCAATTTAAAATACAGAAATTAATCTGTGTCAGTTGCCAGAAATCAAAATAGAAATTGAGATTTCGTACCCGATATTAACGAGAATACGATATTACGTACCCGATATATACCCGATATTAACGAGATATTAACGTACCCGAATAAAGCGAGAATAATTTTAAATCCGATCAGTTTCGCAAACATCGTGAATGATCACATGAACTGATGATAAATGCCATATCCCAAATCAAAAATGATTATTAGCGTGTAGTGGTCAAGGTATAGCGCTTTTCGAGTGAAAGGCAGGGATTCTACCTATTCACCCAAGAATTATAGAACAAGTCTCGCAGAAAGTATCGGTTCTCGTCTGATGATGACTTAATTCATTTAAATTTATTAAAACCAGAGTGGTGGCTTAAATCATGCCTTCAGTAAAATGAGGCTTTCTATCTTTGAAGGCATGAAGCCTTTCTGCCTAATAGAAGGGCTCAACCAATATAAAATTAATATATCTGATAGCTATTTCTGTTTAGTAATAAGGAAGTTAAATTCATTTTAACACATTCCTAGAAAACATGTCTCTCATTTCAGTATAATATTTTGCTCAGATAAAAGAGGATTTTAACGATCCTTCAAACTCTTTGAATATATCATTAACCATAGCTTACTTCGAAATAATTTTAGACAATCAAAATAAAATGTCTGATTATTTTATACAGAAAATATCAATTTATGTATGAACATAATACAGAGTACTTATAAATAATAGTGAAAAAAAGATGAAAATTTTCTGGTTATTGAACGAATAAAACATGATATTTATTATTATTAAGACTATCAGTATTATGTATTTAACATAATATCTAATTAAAAAAATAATCGCCATAATTTGAAATTGACGTTTATATACAGGGTGTTGCCGAATTCGACTGACAAATTCAGTGGGATGATAGTAGGCATCAAGAGGATAAAAAAATCACCATACAACATGATGTTCCAAACAACGTTTAGGGGTGAAAATCGCAAAAATGTAGGCAATCGGATTACTTACAAATATAAAAAAATTTAAACAAAAATAATAAATGGTGTTTCAACTATGATTTTTTCTAAGTGAAAGCACATTCTTAAAGGCAATTTTTCATGTAAGTAACATATCGATTTTATGAACCAGGGTGTCGTAAATTATTAAAAGCGAAGAAAGGTAGTTCAGAACCCTTATCTGCCAAAATATTGAAACTTTAAAAAAAATAAAAGCTTGAAAATATAAGGAATTTTATACTCTTTAATTTGATGTAACTTTGTAGTGTGTATACCGAGGAGGTTTTAAGATATTCAAGAAAAACTAAAATGTTTGCCACGAAACATCGCTGCAACATCGGCACCGATGTTTACAGAAGGTATTGCAAAATTTTACCGGAACATTCTCAGGAGTGACAGTAGGCATCAAGGTGATAAGAATTTCCAAAGAAATATAAAGTCTCAAACAACGGTAAAAATTTATTTGGTGTAGTACAGATACAGCATACATTTACAGCACAGACATTTTAACATAAAAATGGAGATGATGAGAAACGTTTATTAAAATTGCTTAATGTTGTGGTCGCCAAGGTTATTACACAACCGACACCGACAATTAAAGGACCGCCGGATGCGCTCAAACATACTAGGTGCGCTTGAGAGTTCTCTAGCAGCGACGACTATCCGTGCTACGAAATCTTCCACAGTATCCAAAGGTTTCTGAGAAACAAGAGATTTCATGTAGCCCCAGAAGAAGAAATCTAATGGATTGAGGTCCGGGGAATGTGGAGGTCAATCAACAGGTCCGCAGCGTAAAATCCACCTCCCAGGATATGTATCATCTAGGTAGGTACGCATAAAATTCGAAAAATGCGCTGGTGCACCATCATGCATTAACCACATGTTCTGGGGTACAATGGCTGGTATTCCGTGCTATAAATCTGGAAGGACGTGCTGCAAGAAAACAAGGTATTTTCGCCACTAAGGCGTTCGGGTACGGTCTCAACAGATGATCTCTGAGAATTCCTGCCCAGATGTTAATAATAACTTTGTGTTGCACTTTCGACGAGATAGTAATATAGGGATTTTCGGATGTCCAAATGTGTGCATTTTGCATGTCGAAGACGCCATCTCAAGTAAAACAGGCTTCATCTGAGAATAAAATTATTGAAGGAGAGAGTGCATCTCCCTGTGTGCGAACTCCATCCGATGTGGGATATCGTCATCACATAGGAGTTGGACTTTCTGTAAGTGGAAGGGGTACATGTTTTCAGCACGCATGACTTTCCACACCATTTCATGCCGAATACCCAATTCAGTAGGAACTAATCGCGTGATTGTCGATGGGGTATTGACAAAGCGATGCAAAACTCGGTTTTCTGTTCCTGGTGTGCGCACACTGCGTTCTTGCCCTGCATTTGACCCCGTTATTTTGAAGGATCCTGTCTCCCGCAACCGTCGATCAATATTTGCAAAGGTGCTGCGGTATTTACAACGCCTACTTGGATATTGCTGTTGGTATATTATTTGTGCTAGGCATCCATGAACATCCGATCGGCCGTAAATTAAATGCATATCCCCAAATTCGTCATTCGTGAAATCTGCCACTTTGTTTGCGAATGAAACTTATCGACTACCAATTCTGCACTGTTCTTTAATGAATACAAGTTGCTTTTATACTCCTCGAACCATCAATTCTGCAATTCTCGATGCTTTCCTATTACTCGAGAGCATGGAAAATTTACATACGAGAAAGCATTTTCTTCTCGATTACCTTCTGCAAAATCCTCGCATTCATAAGGTCATTCACTTCGCCAGGCTAATTGTCTCTTCAATGTCTGTTTTTGCGATTTTCACTGAATAAACGTCTCTTGCAACCCTATGTTTTGTGATAATTTTTCATCTCCTAAATGCCTACTATCACTTCTCTAAATTTACCTTTCGAATTTGGCAACACCCTCTGTAAACATCGGTATCGATGTTGCAATGATGTTTCCTGGAAAACATATTAGTTTTTTTTAACATCTTAACTTAACATCTTAACATACTTATATCAAATTAAAGAGTATAAAATTCCTTATATTTTCAAGCTTTTATTTTTCTTAAAGTTTTAATATTTTGGCAGATAAGGGTTCTGAACTACCTTTTTTTGTTTTTAATAATTTACGACACCCTGGTCCATCAAATCTGCATGTTACTTATATGAAAAAAAAAGTCTTTAAGAATATACTTTCACTTAAACAAAATTCAGAGTTGAAACACTAATATACATATACATATACATATGCACCTTGTATACATATTTATATATACAGGGTGTTGCTTAATTCGACGGACAAATTCAGAGGGGTGATGGTAGGTATTAAGAAGATAAAGAATCACCATACAATATGGGGTCCCAAACCATGTTTAGGGGATGAAAATCGCAAAAATATAGGGAGTCGGAAACTGTAAAAAATTAATAAAAAACTCAACTCTGTCAAACTCTGTTTCAACTCTGAATTTTTTTTAAAATGAAAGCATATTCCTAAAGACATTTTTTTTTCATGTAAGTTACATGCAGATTTGATGACCCAGGGGTTCGTAAATTATTGAAACGAAAAAGTAGTTTAGAACACTTATCTGCAAAAATATTGATACCTATTATCACCACTTGGAATTTGTCGGTCGAATATGGCAACACCCTATATATATATATATATATATATATATATATATATATATATATATATACGTGTGTGTATATATGTATGTATGTGTGTCTGTAAAGATATTTCTAAATCTAATTTGAATTCTAATTAATTTCCTAATTCTTATCTTAATTTGGTCCACATAATCTTCACTCTAAAATGATCCCTTATTTCCTGATCCAATTCATCTTTTTTAATTCATTAATGTTACAAGTGCTTTATAAAAATGCTTATCATTGCAAGTTCTCACACTTTACGTGAACTGATAATGATTATTTAAAAAAAAACATGGATTTCCCTTTTCTAAGACTACACTTCTCAAAGAAATTTCTGTCAAAACCTCATTATAAAATCACTGAGGGAAAAATTTCGGTCTATTTCTCTCTTTCGCTCTTGTATCCGATGTTAACAGACGTATTTCTTATCATATATTCTTGTACTTAGATTTTGCTTCCCAGATAGAATAAATCGAATTTAAAAATTCAAAAGTGGCTTCTCTTCGGTGGTCACGAATCTACTAACAAATATGTTTACACACACAGACACATACCGGGTTCGGCATAAATTCGTGCTAACTTCAAAAAATCATAGTAAAAAAAGTAATGCTTGAAAAAAATTGCGGTTTGTGGGAATATGTTCAGAGAGCCTTTGGATTTTGTTATTTCCATTAAAAAATGACCGATAGATGGCGCTCACACGTCATAACGAGACTGTTTATGCAAATGAGCATAGCTATAAAACACAAGGCTGGAAATGGATCTGTCACTCGACGCCAAAGCATGCTATTGCTACCGGATCGAGAATTAGTGGTGAAACTGTTTTATAAGAACGGTGAATCCACGACTAAAGCATTGAGACAGTTCCGGACGGTGAAAGATATTAAGGCGAAGAAAAGCACAATTGATATCGAATTTAGTTCGCCGTTTTGAGGAAACGAGAAGATTAGAAGATCGTCCATGAAATGGCAGACCATCCGTCAGCGCTGACCGCGTCCCTGTTGTCCAAATGGTCATGAGAATGTGACAGCCAAGAATTCAACGGGGAGTTCCATTGTACGTAAAAC
Organism: Argiope aurantia; assembly: GCA_026543865.1. Lineage (NCBI taxonomy): Eukaryota > Metazoa > Arthropoda > Arachnida > Araneae > Araneidae > Argiope > Argiope aurantia. The sequence goes on along the minus strand of JAPMOR010014711.1, from coordinate 180,000 downwards.
AGGTAAAATAACAGGAATTCCGGATAGGTCGATCCGACGCATTCTGCACGAAATCTTGAAGCTGCATTCGTACAAGATAGAGGCATTTCACCACTTGTTGCCAGCAGATTGCGAGAAAAGATAAGCCTTTGCAACATGGAGGCTCGCACAAATGGACCGATATCCACAATGGTTACTGAACATCATGTGGCCAGATGAAGCCCACTTTTCATTCCACAGTGACGTCAATACACAAAACAGTCGTATCTGGGCTGCATCAAACCCTCGTGCGTACACAACAAAAACCATCACATTCTCCACAAGTGACTATTTGGTGCGGTTTCACTGCGTCCTTCATTCTAGGCCCTTTCTTTTTTGAAGAGAATTGGCCTGTATCAGGTTGGAAAACCGGTTCCGTCACTGCAAAACGCTATCTTAGGCTTTTGCGAGACAACGTTATGCCTGCTTTGCAGTAAACACGTGCGTTATCTTTCGTTACCTTCATGCAGGATGGTACCCCGCCCCACGTTGCGAGTTCCGTTAAGACGTTCCTCCTAGACACATTCACTGAGGACAGAGTGATAAGCAGAGGATGTAAGAATGAGTGGCCCTCACGATCGCCCGATCTTTCTCCAGCGGACTTTTGGTTGTGGGGATACCTGAAGTCTCGTGTCTACCGGAGCTCTCCTGCCACTTTGATGGAACTGAATGATGCCATTTATTTGGCCGTTAGTAGCATCGATGCCGGCATGTTACACGCAGCTGTAATAAGCGTAGTTACGCGCCTTCTGATGGCGGTCATGTTGGGCATCTTTTGCTTTAAAATAAAATGTACTATAATGTTACTGTGCTCTGTTTTCCTGATTTGCATAAACCATCTGGGCATGACCGTGAGAGCGCCATTTTTTATCGGTCATTTTTAAATACATTTTTTAATGGAAATAACGAAATCCAAAAGCTCTCTGAACATATTCCC
>JAPMOR010014711.1:160483-178645 GCA_026543865.1 Argiope aurantia | reverse complement strand
AAGGAACTTTTGTTGCAATATCTTTAAACTGATTTTTAGGATTTATTTTTTGAATTTGTTGCACTCTGTTTTGCAGAGAAGTGGCACCATTTTGCTTTAATTTTATGAAGATTTCGGTTTCAAATATAAATACTTTCATCAGCAAAGCATAAATTTATTACTTTTTCAGTCATATTTCATTGATAATTATTTTTAAATGATGCTAAATAAGCACAGATTTCAATTTTCTTCATCGTATAAAACACATAGATTATCAATGGTGCCTGGAAAAAATTTAAAATCTTTTAAGGAATTTCTGAACTTATTCATATTGCTCTCATTAAAAAGTAATTCAAAAGTTATTTAAATAAAGAATTAATGTACTGAAAAAAATATACATGCGCGAAATTTCTTTAACATTACAGACATTACAATTGTAGTAGCTATGCTCTTGGGAATCAGTTACCACTTCGTAGATTTTTAGTTTCGATACAGCCTAAATGTGGATATTTTAACAAGTGAAATCAAATAAACTTGAATCTGTTGCACAATAAATTATTTTATGTAAAAATTATGCTTGGAAGCATGGCACAATAACTTTATTCTTTACTGCAATGCACCGTGAAAAGATTGCAGATTGCATTTCTGAATGAATACTTTGGAGTCGATTTTCATTTGTATAACTACATTCAATTCATTCTCATCAGTGTTTCTTGTTGATTCTTAAAACTGCCTTATTGACATCTGCATTAAAGAAAAAGGGGAAAAAAAGAGAAATGTTGTTGATGCAAGAAGTTTTGATATTTGCTCACATTTTTGAAATTCGAGATGACTTTTTATTATTATTCAGGCGAATCCCCATTCTTTGTAATGTTTATCTTAGTTCACCCAGTTTGATTGTGAAAACATTTTATTTTATTTCATTCTTTGCATCATCAGAAAAGAACCACGCTTTTGATGCATTTTCTTTTCTTTTATTTATTTTTCATTCAGTTAGTGAAAAAGAAATAGATTGCCCGTGGTGTTTTTGTGCGGCTGTCTATTCGGGGGGTTGTGAAATATGTTGATGACCCTAAACTGCACAAGGGAACAAATGTTCGGCCATGTATTATTCAGTGCGGGAGCAATGCAGCTTTGACTTTTTGGCGATTTATCCGCAGAAAGATAAAAGTTTTATCAGAGAATACCAGACCCAATATTTTATTTCATACTGATTTTCCGAAAAACAAATATGAAATAAACGTGGAGTGGTTGTTTAAAAGGAAACGTGTCTTCCATGACCTGAGCTGAATTGAAAAATATATTGAGTAAATTGAAGTGAGGATAAAACACTTATTATGCGAATGATTATTTTTTCCTTCCAATGAATAAGAAAAAAAATTGAATTATCTTTATTTTATAATGTTAAAATTTAAACAAATATTCCGTAACATTTTTATAAGATTTCTCATATAATATGCAGTAATAATTGTAAAACCTTTCTGTCTATGCTGTCTAAGGAAGTGGAATATTCCTCGATTACACGAAATTCATTTTTACAGTACTTTGATTAAAATGCGCCTATTAGTTTCGTTTAGTACGACTTCGATATAACACAGAGAGGCTCACTTTCATATTGCTATGCATTTGTAATGTTATTTCCCAATACATTTATAACCATCGCGCAGAAGACAGTTTTACAGATAGCTCTTGTGGATGCTGCACGGATGTCATCTTAATGAATCTCAGCGAGGTGCGGAATTTGGTGCGGTGACCATTAAAGACTTGACGAAAAATTTGGCGGTCTTGGCGACAAAATATAATGTTCCAGAAAAAACGGAAATTTTTTGGAGATAGGACTATTAGGATCCGCATTATGTTGATCCCTCTAGATCTTTCTCTGTCTTATTTCGGAAACTATAAAAAGGTGGAAGACAGAACTGGACAGTTATTTGAGTTGAACTCAAGTTAATAGTCGAGTGAGATATCTCTTTAAACACTATGTTGTTATTATGTGAGAACATGATGCTGTTTTTGTTAGGGGGTTTTGATGTTCGAAATCGCGTGGGAATGAATATTGAAGCTCGAAATCTTGCAGGCAATGAATAAAACATAAATTGCAATTTTCATCATCTTTTAATCACATATGTTTTTTTACCTGCTTTTACCAATATTACATTATTATTATGTACGCTTCTTTGAAAGCAGATGCGTTTTTAAAAGGTTGACATAGAACTATGACATCATAGCTGTTATTTCATCTCAAAATCGGTCGAGCTCCAAAACTTTGTTTGCAAACTAGAAAAATTGGAAATGAAAGTTTAAAAAAATTATCATTATATATATATATATATATATATATATATATAGAGAGAGAGAGAGAGAGAGAGAGACCGATGGAGAAGTCTCGGGATTATTTCAAACAGGTTTAAAAACTGGTTATTGACTTAAATTAATTAAGACAAATAATGACTTTAAAAATAATAATGTTCTCACATAATAACTTGAAATTTGCAATCGTAGATTTCAAATAATTTTTATTTAGTTTTTTTTTTTGTTGTTGTTGTTGTTGCTTGTGTACTGATTTCTGTGAGAGTAATATTGTATAAGCTTTGACTGAGTTTTGTCGTCCATGTGCTCATACTTTCCTATTAAATAAAGTGTTAGTATTTGTTATTGAATCTTCGAACTGTTTCAACACGAATGAGGTGATTTTTTTGGTTTTCTGTAATTTTTCTTAACAATATTGTACTTTATTATTGCCTCCTCATTAAAAAGATAAATGGAAATCATTGTAAAAGAATGATTAGATTTCACGAATGTTATTCCTTTCCAACACAAACTGATTTAATTCATTATGGAGCATGTATATAGAGATTTACCTACTCAAATTCATATTATTTATTGTCTCCTTTAATATGGAATGGCAAGCCATGTTTTCAATTAATCACCGAATTTTTTTAAGGAATTACGTAATCACATACACAAGATTTTTTTTTCTCAATACAATCGAAAATCCCAACAGGGTTTCGATACATTACAAGACACGTTTCAGAAAGATTTTGAAAATTAAATGTCATATTATTCTTTCATTATTTCCTTCCCAGTGTTTCGAAAGTAGAATCCTTATTTTTAGAATGGCGATGGAAAATAATATAAAAGAAAATTAGTTAAATTAAGACAATGATAAAAATATATATTTTATATCTATAAATATTAAATTTATTGGTAATGATATTTTACTATAATTTTAAAATGTCATTACATTAATTTTGCATTATATATGGAATATTTGCCATATGTTAACAGCTGATTTTAACTAGTAATTGAGTTGAAATTAATTTAATAAAACCACAGATGTACCTTAAACACTGTTTCCACATTCTCATTCTTCAGTATTAAATACATTGCATTATTTTTAATAACACTTTCTTTTTCTTATATATAATATCATACAATTACCACAAGCACAAAGTCAGAAGGTCATTAGGTTAGAAACGCAATAAAACATAGTCACCAATTTCAAAACTTTCAAGCTATCTTTTATCCAGTGATGCTTTGAGTGTGTTTTCATATCTATAAAATAATATTCATCCCTAAAAGTATATATTTTAAGAGTTTAGCTGAAAGTGTTCATCCACACTTCAGTAGCAGGTTTATTATTTCAAAAATTTATAATGATACGAAACACCTAGAAGCTAAAACCTGCTCTTTCACAGCCTCCTATTATACTCGAAGCAACAAATTTAAATTATTTGGATACCTGAAGATTTATCTCTCGCTTTGTGTTTTACCTTTCATCCGCTTCAATCCTACACTGTAACTATCAACTATTTCAAGTAATGACTGACCTCTTTAGAGTGAAAAGCTTATTATACAGATGATTTACGGTTCAGAGGATTCGAATTAGATATTCTAGTAATACCTAAAACTGATTAAGGCAGCAGACCGTAAATTCATTATTCTCCGTTTTACGATTACTGCAGAGAATATAATGTCAACAGTTTGGAAGAGCTCATGAAATATTATCCTTCAAAGTAATAGAAGACATTAAATTTTTCATTACTTACTTTAAGAAAATAAGTCGGAAGCCATTAAAGTACTCTCTGTTGCGTGAAAGTGAGATGGGACAGAGATTAAATTAGAAATATCGATGTTTAAATTTTTATGAGAGTTTTATAGACTTGTAAGAATTGAGGGGAGGAAGCGATTATTACCTGTCGTTGTTTGCGTTATGAAATGGGGCTTATTAATACACGTGAGAATCATTCGAGTAAATCTATCTCGATTGTTGCTCTTGAAGGAATTGTATCACAGCATCGAAATCACAAAGAGCTCTTAAATTATTGTTTGCATTTTACGAAGAAAAGTTAATTAATATTATTTCTTAAGTGTTTCCAAAATTATTGTTTGAAGCAATGAAAATTCAAAAGTAAATTAAAAGAAATTACGCAGGTAGGAACCAAATCTAAAGGGCGTAGTTGAAAGTCTTAATTATTTTCGAAAATAGTTACCCAATTTTAACCGCTAAATTGCTTCGAAATTAATTATTGTTATATTATATCAGACTATGGTGACAGAAAGTCCCTTTTGCTTAGAAAATTGCATTCATGAGTATAATTTTTTAGTAGTAATAATGCTTTTATTCCACAGATAAAGAGAAATTGGTTTTCAAACTATTATGTAAAAAACTGCACGATTATTAATTTAGACATAGAATGACTGAAAGTAAAATGAATGAGATCGCAAACTTCATTCAAAGCGATATATCGCAATGCAATACCGAAGGCAAATTTTCTGCATTGGAGTCTTTTTCAGAAAAATAAATGCATCACAGTTTAAAAAAGAATCAAATAAAGGAATGAAAAGTGCCATGTGCAATCTTCGAGAAATAAGCTTCAATGGATGAAAGTATAGAGAGAATTAATTATTCAGATCAATAATTTTAATAATAATTCAGGACATTCAGGAAATTAATTAGAAGTAAATGATTTAAAAAAATATGTTATTAAATAAACAATATATTTTAATCCAAAAGATTAAAAAGAATGACTATTGAAGTGAATCAATTGAGAGTAAAATTACGTACATCAATGATCTATTTCCGATGTTTCCTATTTTTCTTTTTCACTAGAATCAGCGTTGCTATTATGGAAAGGATTCGCTAGCTAGATAAAATCGGATGTGTTAACAGAATGTTAGGAGACAAAAAAATATGGTATGAAATTTAAAAAAGGGCTTCATTTCGGGGACACTGACGCTTTCCTAATGTGCCTAGCATTTCATATGTGCCTATTCAAAAACTAAGTTTCAAAACATCCTAAATATTGATTTCACATTAGCTGTTAGTGAAACCGAACAAACAGAGTTTGGTTTAAAAATAGGTTTAAACGAAACCAATTTTTACACAATTCTCTTACTGTCGAAAACTGCATTTAGATAATAAGGACGACCTTTCAGAAACTACCTCGGCAATATTTTGTTGATCATTATGATCATGATTCTTAGAATCCTAAGCTATCCTCCCTTCAACAATTCATGCATCTCTGTACGTTGTAAATATAAGGATTCTTCTGGATTAACTTCTAAATCCCGGGGCAGTTGTGATAAAATTTGAAAAGAAATGGAATGTTTTGACTAGAAAACCAAAATGCGAACCGATTCATAGAAAAGTTATCCATCTGAAAAAAGGTGGACTTCGGGGATGGACTAAAACTTTTATTTCCTTATAACTTCCTTACATTTAAAGAACAATTATGTAAATTATAGCCAAGTTTATATTGAAAGTTTTCTACTTATTGTAAAAAAAATTAGAAACTGAAATGTGAGTTTCAATAATCTAAATTAATTTTATTAATTAATTTACAATATCCTTTTTTTAACCTTAGCGTATTTATGGTACTTTCAATGGAAATTCTCATCAGTTGCGTTCTCTCATTTCCTCTTTGTTCCATCTTTTATGAAAGTAAATAAGGAAATGAAAAAGATACGGTTCCTTAGATCTCTCAATAAATGCAATTTTCTCATACATCCACTTTTGAAATAATGGAATACAAACTATAAACACATCTATTTTGAAAATTAAAAAAAAAGAAACATCTGCCATTTTTCTGCTTCCTTTTCTAATAAAAAAATAAATCTATAATAAGATCAACATTTAAATTTTTTCAAACAAACTATAAAAAAAATCAATTTATGAAACGCAATCAATTTCTGAAAGTAAAGCATTAAATATCATGCAAAAGAATTTAAAATATCCTTACAATTTTTTTATTGCAAATGAAAAAAGATGAAAAAATTTAAAACTGCAATATGTTGTAGCAAGTCGTAAAAAACAAACTTTCTAATAACCAGCGGTTACAAAAATTTAATATCTTTTTTTATTAAATCTGGAAATTGTGTACAATTTCCTTCTTAAAATGTCATTAAAAAAATTCAGGATAATGATTTATAAATGTTGAGCATAATCTATTATTTTTTTTACGTTTTTACTGCAATAAAATTTCTGTTTTCGACAATTTATTTTATTTTTAAAAAAATAACTTCTATTTTAAAAGAAAAATTTTATCATATCTAAACTATTTGGAAATGAATTTTGAACTAAACATAGAATGTTAAAAATGTTACTAATAAAACAGATCACAGTTTTATGACTTACAGAATTCCTGAAATTTTTTCTGGATATCCAAGTTTATTTTGACTTTAGAAACGCCGTAAATAATTCTAAGCACTAGAATTCATTTGGTATTTAAACTTTGGTATAAATAAAATAAAAATTTTGCGTTTGTATTTCTTAAAACCAGATAAGTGGAAAACAATAATTTAAGGTTATCTTATCTGCACAAAAATGAATAAAAAAACATTATCTTTAAAGACTGGGATAAACATTCAATGCAGTGTATAAATTATAAATGAAACAGTGACTTCCTTTGCATTATAAATAAAATAGAGATTATCTTTCTTTCCCAATTTATTGGTTATGGAAAACAGAATTCTATTCTGTCTAAAAAATGGATTCTCTTCTGAATTTTCTAATTTTATTTAGAAAAAATGTTGAATGTAAGCGCTTTTGCTTTCGTTTTTCATGTAAATTCAATATTTGAAGTAAAATTTTCCATAACAGATTAATGCACGTATTTATAAAATGATTTTGGACTATAAAACATCAAGATACGGCGCCTATGGAATAAATAGATTTTCATTTATTCCATAACATACTACTATTTTCGGTAGACAGTAGGGGCTTCTACAAAATTTTTTATTAGAATGAGAGAAAGGCAAAGTAATGCGTTCTATCAATCAAACGCTTCGGGAAAAATGAAAACATACTTCCGTATTACAAGTCTCCTCGATGAAGAGAATAATGTTGTAAAATGTTCCCACTAAATTTGATCGCTTCAAAATTTTATGAAAATTCGCACCTTTACCACTCAGAATCTCAAAAAAAAAATCTTTTTTTGTCTTGTGAATTATTTTGTTTTAAATTCGTTTCTGAATCTGTATAAACAAATACCCGAATTCGTAAATAAATAAATTATACAAATGCAATTTAGTAAATAATTTAATTATTTTATGGATTTGTTTTGCATCACTTCGTTTTAAATTATACCTTTCAAATAGCATATAATTTTATACCTTTACAAATTTTATACCTCTCAACGGCATATAATTTATGGTGCTTGGATAAAATATCGTCCTCTCATTCCGCTGAAGCCATAGATTTTATTTCAACTATTAAAAGAAAATAACTGTCTTTATCTATTATTAAGTCAAATTATAAAGTATCTACGTGACTTTTTCAACTGTCTCAAGCCAGTTAACATTAGCATATAGCCCATAATTTTAATAACAATGTTTTTCATTCGAATACTATAAGAATGGTCATCAACATTGCATAAAATTTGGCAATTAAGTGTTTATGGTACTCAAAAGTAAGTTTTCCGCTCTTAAGTGACGCAAATAACAGTTCGTGACATTCCAAACTTCCTTTCGGATTCAATAAAGTGTCACGCCCACCTTAAATACCTTAAATAAGAGTTAACTAAAGTGATTCGTCATTTCACTTAACTCGGAGTATTCTGTGTAGTTAAGGTCATGTGTACCTCTCTTCCGCACGAAAACAGTTAGCAGCAAATTTAAGGGCTTGATTTATTGAAGGAATTTAGAAGTTTAGAGAATCGTGACCGGTTCACATTAAGGAAGCTGCAAACGTAAATCTGATCGTAAAGTGATTCACTCAGAAACAAGCAATAGGAACCTTGAATATTGACTCAGTCTGTGTCCAATTTAACTGGTTTATATGAGTAGGAATAATTAGGCTTATGATTTATTGTTCTGGAATCTACCGACATAAGACTGACTACAGAGCCTTTAGTTGCATAGAATGCCTAACGATTTGTACTAGCAGGTGCTGCTTTTTTTTTTCAGACTCTCTATTGTGCATACATAATAAGGTTTGTTTTATATTTAACTTCTGAGTACATCAAAAAGGCCATAAAATGAAGCTTGTATACTTTCCAATATTCTCGATTAGAAGCCTGATATAAAAGTACCATTCATATAATACAGGATGATACCAATTTCCTGTAACACACATGGAAATAAGATCTAGAACAAGATTAAGAATAATATTCACATAGGAAATTCAGGTTACAACCCATTTCTTAATATGATTAAGGCTAAATGCAAGTTGTCTCAATTCTTGATGTTCTATCCTGATGTAAAATATAGGAAGTCAAAAAAAAATATATATATATATATTAACCAAAGGATAGAAAGGGAAGTATCGGCTCAAATCTTCTCCACTTTTTCCGACCACACACTCCATAATCAAATTTAGAGTTCTCAAAAATCTCTCTTTTTTCCCCCTCCAAAAAGAAATACAAATATATATTAACCAAACTGAAGTCTTCATGTGATTATAAATTTGAAAAATTAATCATGAATTACTTTTCAATTCCAATAATAACTTTCTATTCAATTATTTATATACGGATAGCTTTAGACTTAATTAATATGAAACAAACCATATAGAAATATATATAGAATAAGAGAAATAGATTTACAAGGGTAGGGTACGAGATTGAAATCTGAGATCGGGATGAAATTTAGTATAATTATAGTATAAATTGAATAATAAATTGAATATAGTATAAATTCATGAAAATATTAAAACGCGATATAAAAAATTTACAAATAATCTTAACTAAAAAGTTAATTTTTTTTCATCCAAAATAAATATTTATTATCAAAATACGTAATAATAAAATTAAATTTGAAAAAAATTATAAATACAGATGCAATTTTTAAATAAAATAAAATTATTTTAATTTAATTAACTATTTACAGATATTTTTAATTAATATTCTATTTATTTTTATGCAAAGAAAAATGTTCATTATTTTAATACATAAATTGTAAATTAATATTTAAAAATAGTAATAAATATAACATAAATTGAGATAATTATTAATTATAAATCTTACATCGTAAAAAGAATTATTTAATATTTCTAAAACATTACCCTATATACATTTACTTTCGATTATATACAAGAACCATAATGGTAACTACAGTAAAAATATTGGACAGAAAATATATTTCGACATCTTGCACAGCTAATAAATGATAATTGTCCACATGAGCAATGTTTCTTTAAGAGATCTATGAGAAAACAAGCTTCATTTACATTTAAAAGTATATCTTTCATCAGAAAGTTGTGCAGCGTACCATGCATACCTTATCATTTTATTAAAAATTGATGATGACAATTGATGGTGTACAATTGATTAAATTTTTACACTATCTTCGCAAGAATTTATTTCTTGATCATATTCGATAAAATAAGAATTTTGTATACGCTTAATACGCTTTGAACCATCTGCCTATGCATTCAATAAATTAACACCTGCTCTCTACTGTTTCTTTTGATTATTGCAGTTGGGGATGTTTGCTTACATATTTAACAAATATCAGCTGTACAGTTCAATTTTGATATAAATACAGCCTCGTTGAGTAAGAATTGATAATTTGTTATTATTAAAATCAAAGAATTTGAAAATTAAATGTTTGAAAATGATGCAAGTAAGTTAAATTAACCGTAGCTATTAATGTTACGTTTTTAATTATTTTTAGAAAGAAAAAACTTAACCCTTGCTTGTCTTAAAAGAAAAAAAACATTTACCCTTGCTTGTCTTAAAAGAAAAAAACATTTACCCTTGCATAAAAATAAGTAACTTATTAATTAAAACTATCTGTAAATAGTTAATTAAATGTAAAGATTTTTATTTTGTTTAAAAAATGCATCTGTATTTATGATTTTTTTCTTTTAACATTTTAATTTTATTGTGTATTTTGATAATAAATATTAATTTTGGACGGAAAAAAATCATAAAGATATCAATTAAGAGTATTTGCATATTCTTAAATGAATAAAAGTTATTAAAAAACAAACAAAAAAAACCTAGCCAGGCCTTCCGCATACGAGATGGTTACCTTCACAACCATGCCATCGGGATCATCGGGAACGGGAGACAATTTATCAGTATATAAGCTTTACCAAAGGTTTGGACCACTTTTCTCGAAATGGACTGTCATTGCGTTTTAATATTTTCATGAATGAACATTCTAAATGTATACTATCATTATACTAAATCTCATCCCGATCTGACATTTCAACCCCGTGCCCTCCCCTTTTTAGTTCAAAAATTATAAACAGTTTTCTTTCCAAAATCAGAAAAGGTATAATTCATTGAGATAAAATGTATTATTTTCAATTGTTTTTAAGTTTGACCAACAAGAACGTTAATAATCTGCTTGAATCTTAGTTTTAATTAATCTTATCTCAAAATAAATATTTTAGAGATCAATGGTTAGTAGCAGCAGTAAATCTGGTATGATATATATTTATTTTCAATTCCAAAAATGATCTTTATTTTAAAATATATAATTTATAACAATATATATTGGAACACTCTACAATGTATACAAGAATATTTTATAATATATTCGACAATATATAATTCATAAAACATTCTTATGGTATAAAATTCGATATTCTTTTTTAATTCATCAATCCTGAAAATTTTAAAATATTTAGGTAATAATCATCTTTAATATCCGTCTCGTACTGACAATATTGTATTTTTATATTCAACACTTTTTCAAATTCTTAGGTGATAATGCGGAATTTTCTCTTCGCATGTGACTAAAATAAAAACTTTAATGTACAGAGGAGACTAAAATACTGATTCAAATACTGTTTGACAAGATATGGCACAAAATATTATTTAGCTGTTTATTGCCTTCTATCAAGAAACAAAATGCATACATCACAGATGTAGTGTTTCAGAAGGTATTTATATTTATTTGTGTAGACTAAATAATAAGCGAATGAAATTATATTTCACTTTAATAACTAAGAACTGGAAATTGTTTTAAGCACATCGTAAAACTTTTCCTCAAAATGTTCTGAGTTTCATTGAATAGAAAGTAATTAAAACATTTAATTGTTTCAGTGATATTCAAGTGAAACTATTCACTAAAGTTTAATTACATCAAATTAGAAATGAGATTAGTAGCTTGTGAGATATCGATACATGCGCACAAGACTCATCGAATAGGATACTTAATTAAAAATTATATTTTCGATTATTGCTGCTAATTTTTACATTAGTACTGTTCTAGCCAAATATTACTATTTATTTTATTTTCTTAATATGAATACATAAAATATAATACTTCAAGAAAAATGTGCAGTATAATGTATTAATTACAAATATATGGTGCAGGCATTCCGACATAGGGGTAGAGCGTCTTCCCAGTGATCTGGGTTCCTGGACATGGTTTTTCTTCTTTTGTGTTCTATCTATGAGGCGCATGATGTGACGCATGATGTAGCGAAGTCGTACTCTCGGCCCTTGTTGGCGCTACTGAAAAAACAAGAGACGCTCACTCGGCTTAATTTGCTGACAGATAAGTGTCAGCAGCCTTGTAAAGTGCGATCAGTCACAACACAACAACAACAATATATTGTTCTAGTAAAGGAATTTTGAAATAAGTTTTTAATCAATCCTTCTTGAAACACATAAATAAAGAAAGTGGCATTCATAAATCGATGCTTAGCATCAAAGAACAAAATAAATGAAATGCTACTACTGTAATGTTATTTTAATTAGCATATGATCATAAAGGTGAAGAAAACTATTTAAATAAAAAATGTAGCAACTCTAAATTTTCTTTCAAAAAAATTACAAGTTTAAAATGTTACATTAATCGTTAACTGTCCATTATTTACTAATTTAATTAATTATATTTTAGAAATTTGAGGAAAATATAAACGTTTAATATCACTATAGGATTTTTAACATAATGTTGCTGGTATATTAGTGAGTTTTCACCTGAAAGTCGACCTTAACACATTAAAATTATCTAAGTTAAACACGATGTCGTTGATGTGATGTGTAATGTTGAATTTAGAACTGCTGATATAGTTGTCGCTTTCCCTGTATATCAATACTTCAGATTCAAATATCTATTACAAAAAAAATACCCTAAATGTTTCTTAGAAATAAAAAAAAAACCCTCAATTTTACTAAAATTTCGTTCGAGATATCTACAAATAATGCCTAATGATTGATAATTCTACGAAACTTTATGAATTTTGATTTAAATGAATACTTTTAATCAATTAAAAAAATTGTAAGTATTTTATAACAACATATTTTGTTGTTGAAAGGAACGTTTTCATTGTTGCTATTAATATTACAGCCGGATTCTTTTTTTCTTTTCTTTTTTTGATGCCAAGTTACGAAGATATAACATTTTTATTTTGAATAAATTTAGATAATATGCTTAAAAGGGAATTTTTAAAAATTTATTAAGTTGATAATTAACTATAAAATCATATAATGGCAAAAAACGTTAAAATACTTTATATTAAAATTACATAGATCAGAAATCCTTTATCAATAGTTCATAATTCAAAGATCTATTCAAAAAAAATAAGCACGAATGTTTCTTGAAAATTAAAAAAATTGGTTTAAATTGTAATGAAATTTCTTTAAAAATATTTATAAAAAATCTCTAATGATTGGTAATTCTAAGAAACTTAATATATTGTTCCTTTTACACGAATAATTTTAGTCAATCTTAAAATATGTTTAAGTGTTTTATAACAATATATTTTGCTGTTAAAGTTAAATTCAAATTGTTTCCATTGTTGCTGTTAATATTTCAGCTCGACATTTTATTCTATTTTTAATGTCAAGTTACGAAGATGTAACATTTTCATTTTGAGTAAATTTCAGATAGCATGCTTAAAATGGATCGTTTAAAAGTACAATACAATCATGCTTATATACTTACTCATATTATACTTGCAATTATGTAATGGAAAAAAAATGTCGATCTATGTATTTATCCATAATTCAGAATCCAAAGATCTATTCCAAAATATGGCCCCCTAATATTTATTAAATATAAAAATGACATTTGAATTATAAATATTTTTCTTTATAAATATCCATAAATAACCCCTAATAATTGATTATTCTATGAAATCTTAAGCATTTTTGCATATTGTAAATTAATATGTTGTTAAACATATTAATTTACAAATATTGATATAATTGATTTATAAAGAGACCGCATGCATTATCAAAATCTATCACCTTTAGTTTATCTCAATTGTAATTTTTAATCTCTTTTAGCAAATGATATATTATATTGTTACGAATTATGACAATAACTTTAAGAGTTATGACAAACTTTAAGAATTGTTTCTTTTAAAGACATTATTTTACAAATATTTATAAAGAGACGACATGCATTTTCAAAAGCTATCACGTTAGTTTCTCTCAATTGTAATCTTTAATCTCTGTTTGCAAATGATATATTAAATTGTTACAAATTATGAGAATAATATATCCCCTTGTGATTGCTTTTAATACAAATTATTCGTTTCTCTTCCCTGAACACAAACAGGCGATTTCAACGTATCATTAGAGTCATGAAAATTTTTAATTGCTGCATTGAAACAAGAGTTTATTCCCGTCAGAGTTCCAGCAGAGGCTCTTTAATAAAGCTGGTTAATGATCCAGCATCAACAGCTACGTCGATTCGGTAGTTTAATGCAAATTAAGAGGTAATACGCAATAATTCACTCTTCTATTCAAAAGTAAAGTATACGCTGAAGATGAATTATAAATTAATGAATCTCTAATTTACTGAATAAATTGAGATGCCAATGAATGTTAACACTCTATTAGCAGCTATAAATCATTTCACACGCTATGCTGCATTTTAAATATAGGTGAATCACAGTGCATAATTAATCATTTGTGTTGTAGTGCATGATATGTATTGCAGATTTCAGAGCAGAGTAACTGCAAACAAACTAAAGAAGTAAAATCCCATTTTGAATTAATCAATCATCTTAAAGACTAGATGACTGGAATAAATTTCTTATTTATTCGAAAATACGAATCAGAAGAATGTACAAGAAATATATTTATTTCTTTGAAAATATTAGATAAAAAGGCAAAGATTTTTTTTTTGAAATTACTAACAAGAAGATTGTAATTGAATTTATTTTTCGAATTGTAATTTAGAAACATTTTTTTATAAATTATATGGTATATTGACAAGCAATATTTAATTTTTAAGAAGTGTAACAAATTAATTTTATTTACAGGAATTTATTCTTTTGAAAATATCAACAA
Source organism: Argiope aurantia (assembly GCA_026543865.1). Taxonomy (NCBI): domain Eukaryota; kingdom Metazoa; phylum Arthropoda; class Arachnida; order Araneae; family Araneidae; genus Argiope; species Argiope aurantia. The sequence goes on along the minus strand of JAPMOR010014711.1, from coordinate 163,967 downwards.
AAAGAATGTGATTAAATTTAGTATTTCAAAGGTAACTCAGAATTCGTCATCAGCTTTTAATTTTTATAAATTGTATGGTATATAAACATATATTATATATCTTTTAAGAATTGTAAGCAAATTCATTTTATTATTTATTTTTGTAGTTAAAATAGATTCCAGATTTAAATACACCATGTAACATATTTTAATTAAATATATGTAATTTGAATATATATTATTTAAATATATATCAGATTTAATGAATATATAATATCAAACAATTTAAATCTTGTATTTTGATGCTCTGGAAGTTCATTTCGAATCATCGAAGGATAAAAAGATGCACAAAAATGTTTCGTAAAATTTGAAATGCTCAAATTAACTCAATTCTTAATCTAAAATAATAATCCATTAATCATTATTTTTCAAAAAAAAAAGAAAAGAAAACTATATCGAACATGTTAATAAATTTTAAACGATTTCTGGTGGGGGGATGAGAAATGCTTATTTTTTTTTAAATGTTCTGGAATTTCATTTCTAATATTCGAAGCATAAAAAAACGCACAAAAACAAACATTTATTAATAAATTTCTAATTAGAAAAATCCTTAACTCCATTATGCACCCGAATGAAAACTAACTAATTAACTGCACCATTAACTTTAGTCCGAGGCTAAACAATTTCAGACAACTAACAATAAAAGAAACAACCATTTTGATAAAGTTTTAAAATTTCTTTCGGCAAATCCTTGAGGATGTCGTCTCCATTATTATTCCATGGCGTGATTTTTCACTATTCACTGAATGTTTTTGTTTTCCATGCAGCTAAAAACAAATTCGGAGTTTATTTGGGTTCTGTCGTTAAAGTATGCAGGCGTGATAATGCGTTAAAAAATAATTAGCGGATGTTCCGTACAGAAAAAAAAAGATAAAATAAAATAAAATAAACAGAAAAAAACTTAGCCCTAAAAACCCAAATTAATAGCACTAAAGTATGTTCTTAGAATTTCTTACCGCAGGTAATGAGAATCTTAACATTTTTTTTTCTTAGTCTTCCGTTTTTTGAACTTTTTTTTTCTAAGCTAATTAATGTTGGGTTTATTCTTGCTGATCGCAACCGTAACTTTTTCTTCCCGTCTGTAATTTTTCCTGAAGCTTGCTTCCTTTCTAATCTTTATTATTATTTTTTTATTTTATTTAGAAAGGATTTAATTTTTGCCCCTTTTTTATGGTCAAGTGTTGTTAAGCTGGATTGTACGATATCTGAGTTACAATTTTTCTTTTATTACAAATAATATTTTTTTATCCACTGGACTTAGATGATGTAGCTTAAGGCTGTTTCAGCTGTATTAGAATATTAATAGTATTAACGATACATCAAGCATCAAAATTACCAAACACGCTATTTAGTCATCATATATTGGGCGAGTATTTTATATAATAAAAAAATATTTCATTTATAATCGTGACTAACTCAATAATAGATATCACTAATTAAAAACTAGACTATTACTTCATAAAAAATCAATAATTGTTCAATCTTTAGCTATTTAAGTTATAAATTTGATTGATTTCGCATTTGTTAAGATGAAATTGTGAAATCATTTTCTCGGTCCTTTCCTATTGTATTCACCCTTAAATACATGATTATTTGTTTTGAATTTTAAAAAATCGTTATTATAGGAAAATAGTCATAATTTATGCAAAAAATAAATTAAATAATCCAGGCAATAATATAGTATATTTATTTTGAAAAAAGTTGTATGTAGACTTTTGGTAACATACAGTATTTGCTAAAAATCTTGCTTGTATCTAATATAATTTTCGAATACAAATCAAACATTGATAGCCTCTTGACAACAGATCAGAAGTAATTTTTTAACAATTAAATATATTACTCCTTTATAGGGAACTAAACAATAGAAACTATTTCTTCTAGTAACACGTTGAATTTCATCAACCACCTCATTCAATGTAAGAAAAACGATATAACTTACCCGCCCAAAGTAATGTCAACTTTTTTCTTTCACACTTGGTTTAATGTCGAAGATTATCAACGTACATTCAGAAACGGACACACTCAGGTTTTTAAATAAAATTAAGTGTAACAGGATGTAGATAATTGACAACAATATACATTTAAGATTTAAAAATCTGGAATCTTCTAAAATGTGATAATCTAGCTGACAACGAAATGTTTTAAATTTTAAGAACTATTAATTGAATTGAATTTTAATTATCTGTCACTGCCGTTACCTGGCTGTTTTTTTATGAAATAATATATCTCTAAAAGATCAGAAGCTAATGAAAATTAAAGGTATCTGCACTTCAGCATATTGATGAAAGTATGCTTTAAAATTAAAAAAAGTTATTTTTTTTGTTTGTGAAATAATAAACAATTAATTATGATTTTATTCTTGTGCTTTTAAATTTTTTCTGAAAACTTTACATATAAATTAATATTAACTTATTTGCTGCACATATAAAGAAAATGATATATTAAATTTGCGCCAAATAATATTCTTTTCTTCCAACTAATATTTATGACCGAAATATTCAAATGCGGAAAACAACCCAAAATTCTCATATTTATTCCATAATCATAAATTTTAAATAAAAGCCCTCTATCATCTGTACCATGAGCAAAACTAAAGAACCATGACAATGCAAATAAAAAAATTAATTCTATTAATTTTCTTTCAATTCCAATTTTTAAAGCTAATATCCTAACGGCCTATCTTTAATACAAGGTAATATAGAAACTAATAATTGTACAACCTATTATGAGCATCTGATTTTCCAAATATTCACATCAGCGATAATGGTGGTTCTGAAATTCGACGCATCATTATTATTGTTAACGCATCATCATTAAGTCAACGCATCATCATTTTTCTTCTTGAAGAAATGAGAACTATCTTATATATACGATAACTTTTAGAGGTGCTGTCCTGGATGGAGATAATTTAATAAAGCAATAGATGATGCCACCTATTTACTTTTTGCTGTGTATTAGATCCGAATGATTAGTTCTTCGCAAAATGAATCTGAAGAACTGCATTTTATTGAGAAAATAATCATTCAGGACTCGTGTATAAAATCTTTCAACTAGGTGGTACGTGCCGTCATTAGCGATGATTCCATTACTAGAAATGCATCATCAGAGGAAGCTAGAGACATGCAAAGTCGGGCTTCTTATAGTTCTCGTATTTCTTCTCCACTTTCACTGGAGACAAATTGAAATATTTCTTAATTTTTCAAACACAGTATTCTATAATGATGAATACTCTTCAGACAAAAATTAATATGAATCATATAAGAAAATGTATAAGTCGCAAATACCTTAATTTGAAAGATGCCAGAACTTCTAAATTATCGAGCCTTATGCAAACATTAAGAATATATATCAATAAAAAAGTTGAAAATTGACGAGAACAGGAAACACAGAAAACATAAATGAGAGCGGGAAATTAAAAATAGTTAAATAAGTTCAGTTTGATTTG
>JAPMOR010014711.1:138843-160083 GCA_026543865.1 Argiope aurantia | reverse complement strand
ACATATGCAAAAATTAGAAACATAGTAATAAAAGCAAGAAACTGGAAATCAGTTGAAGCGTTTTTCGATACATACAGCAGTGGGCATTTATAAATTCATTAGGCAATCTTACTTTTTCTCTTTAAATAATTTTAGAAATTTGTTCAAATATAGCTAAGTTGATATCAGTAATTTCTTTCTCATTGTTTCTTCATTAATCATGGCGTAAGATCAGATGTCTCTTTTTCTGTATCTTTGGATTAAGGTTTAAATAAGTTCTTTTAATTAGACAAATGGTACATGTTTACTCATTTGTTCTTCATTTGTGGATACATTTATCCATATTGGCGATATTTCTGATTACCACTGAAAATGTCGAAGCATAGCTGTGATTCAAATTGTATCCTTCAATGATTCATCGCTTTGGAAGGAAAAATATCGATCATCGTCCTAATGTCTGATTAGCTACAAATGCTACAAACATCGTCATATCCTTTAAAATATATCCGAAATTTTATCTGTTTTAGCTATGCTGATAATAGTAATTTCTTCAATTATTCCAATATCGGTACTTTTTTCGACAAACTAAATGGGGTAAGAAACTGCATAGGTTTTCTCTCTATCCTTGAATGAAATTACAAAAGAAGAAGCACTAAATTATTTTTATCTTTCTGCACTTCATTCGGGGATGTTTTAAAAGACTGTTTACAGTGGCTATATTATTGGTACCAGACGCTTAAAGCGTCGAAAATAACTGTTACTGAAACTGTATTCTTCAATAATATTCTGCGATCCATGAAGGAATATTGGCTATTGTTTTAATGCATGCATGGCGTCAAATAATGCATGTATCGAAACGCATTGAAATTGATGTAGGACTTTATATGTTTTATATATTTATGTCCTTAATTGTTACTATTTTGTATTTACATACAATTTTTTTTATATCTGATCCTTCTTTTTGATATGAATTGCAGGAAAAGAACAGTATCGGTATAAAAAGTATATACAATTCGAAATATGCAGTAGCAATGCATTAGGGGTAATATTACAGAGGCAGATAAAACAAATTAGTTACGTAAATGCTAACATTAATTATTTTTGATCTACAAAAGATGTTTTTAGCAGAAAAGCTTATAAGGTAAGATATGCATTAATTTTGAAAAAAGTGCATGTAGTAACTTCTGAATGGCAAATACAAATTTATTATGCTATTACAATATATTTATATACAATATATTATTACAATATATTTATATACAATATATTATTACAATATATTTATATACAATATATTATTACAATATATTTGTATTTACTAATGATATACATTTATCAAAAAGGACAGAGGGGAAAAAATCATGTAAAAATTAACCCTTTGAGGACGTATTAAGTTTAAACGTAGGTGCCGTGCTGGTCGGAATTAATTTCCGTTGAACGAGCAGTAATACATAATATGCAAGCTTATGAAGGAAAAACGCAATTTACTCATTCTCATTCTTTCGTAAACTTTGATATTGTAAACATAATAAAGTTTTAATGCAATGTTTTATTGTAAAAATTATAGTTTATAATTCGCCATCGCGTGGCATCTTTCAAAACGGCCTCTATTATGAAGTCCTGATTTTCGATGACAAATGTTGTGAAAATAATTCTTTTGGTGTCTTCCGTCCTTGACTTTTTATGGCGAATCAGAGGCGGCTCTATTAATATTAGGTTTCGTTATCACGAAGTGAGAGATGCCCCATATTGGTTAGCGAATAAGTTCCTTAGCCCTTTCTGTTCTCCTATAGAAAGTATAAACTGATATATCCTACTATATGGAGATTAAAATACGTCGAATACAATATAATTTCGGGCGTTTCTTTGCGGTGGTAACTGAGAGAAGACATACGACCGGAACAATAAAAATGCTTTTGTGGCTGAGAGTAGACATACGACCGCAAAGAAATCGGAATCTATGACCTTTCGATCCCAAAGCAGAAAGATCCAATCCTCAATCAAACAATCCTCAAAATCTGCAATTCTCTTTAAAAAAATACTTTTGAATTTCGTGCAAGTTTCAATTCCTTATCTCATAGTAAGTGGTATGTCTTGATTTGCTACTTAATTATTAATTAATCAAATTAAATTTATCTAATTAATAAAATTAATTACTTTCCTTACGACAGTTTCAATCCTGAAAATATTTTTAAATACTATGACTAGAAAAAAAAATGACATTTTAAAGAGTTAAATACAGTTTTTTTCCCCCGAGAAATGATGTACTAATTCAGCCTTAAGTATGATTATAATAATTACTAGACTTCAACGCCCTAAACTCTTTCTAAACCGAACTCCAAATCCTTAAAACAAACTATCGCAATATCCCATCAACTTCGTCATTAATCTCTCTAACGTAAGATCCTCCTATTTTTCCAAATTATTTGAGATCCATGCCTCTTCCTTGACCACCCTCAAAACGTTTTGGCAAATCGGTTTCCAACTCACATGATATTTCAATGAGGTCAACGGTTGAGATTAATTTTGGATAACTCGATGGCTACGGACATGAAAAGGGAGGACCTCATAGCAGTGTCCCCATTGTCCTCTTTCCCTTAAATGTCCAATCTCCGCTTTAACCCTAATAGGTTTACATCGGCCTCAAATTGGGCTTTTCATATATAGCTGATAATCGATAATTGGTTGCTGCTATACTTCGGGGTAAATATATTGGTGAATCAGATCCCATAATCATTATACAAGCATCTCGCATGACCGATACATTAGGTCGGGGTAGGTCCTTTAATCTAAATAGTTTAAATTCGCTGGTTTAGTCTTTAGAAAGAACATGAAAATCTTTTAGAAGTATTTTTTGTAAAGGATGTAAAATGTCATTGTAAAGTTTGAGATATATTACTTCTATTATGATAAGAAAAAAACGTCATTTTCAGTTTAGTTTCGGACATTTTTTAAAAATTATCCTTAGAATATTTACTTAACTTTAAGAAAAATACCCCTATTTTTTTAGACTAATCTAAAAGATTTCCTTTATGTTAAGTTTTAAGTTAAAAATTTATTAAATAAAAATCTTTAGAACGTGTTAAACTGCCACTGTCAAATGAATAACTTCTACCATTAGCAACATGAAAAATTTGTATGTAGAATCAAAAAAATTAAAATTTCATATGAATTGATGCACAATAAAGAATCGTATTGAAATCAAAAAGTAAATTTCAGTTGTAAAAGTTAAATTAAGTTTGAATTAATGGGATTAATAAATTATTAAATTTTGAGAAACGAAAAAATTTAAATTATATATTCACGTAATTCCCTGATGACTAAGAAATGAAACTAGGCAATTAAGCAACTTATTATCGACTATATACTAAGCATTTCAATGGAAAATGAAATTATATTGTTTTCTTTATAAAAATTTTCAATAATTTCCACTATAACCAAACCTATAAAAATAACATAATTCATCTCTACTATTTTATTTTTCAATTACAAGTAAAAGAGTAACTTCTGAAAACCATACAAACATAAAATAGTTACTAAAAGCATGTCATAAAATATCAACGAATAGAAAATAGAAACACAGTCTTTACTTCCTTTTGAAATGTATCCAACAAAAATAAAATTTCCTTACTCAATAACTTAGTCATTTATAGCTTCAAACAATCTGAAACAGTTCCTGCTTTTATCAATAAATATGTATCGTGGAACGTTATAAAATATATTTAAGAATCCTTATCTCCGTGATTCGTTCGTCCAAAACGCATCGACCCAAAAATACGAGGAGATTCTAAACGACGTACTCCAAATGATATATTGCAATGATTTGGTCCAATACGTGATGTTTGGTATTTTTATCGGTTGAACAAACAGGCCATTAGCAAAATACCATGCTGAGCATTCCAGAACGACTTCTTGTTGCTGCCATCAAGTTAAATTATTGATAGCTAAAATTCCACATATCGGAGAATATTTTGCAGTTTCAAATTTTAACTAGTTGAATTACCATGTTTTTAAGCTGTTACAATACTCCAGGCATGGTTCGCATCATTGACGATTTGAATGGTGGAGGGTGGAATAAAAGAAAAAATTCTTGCTTGTATTTTACAGTTATCTGCTTGTTTCAGAAAATTTATTCTGTTGCAAATAATATGAAAAGAAATCTAATGAAGATATCTTTGTCTATAAATCATCGTTAATAACACCAGAAGTTGCAGATGATTGGAACTATTATTGGATGTGTACAGCCGTATATTTTGCTTAATAGGTTAGTATTTTGTTTTAATCATTGATAGTTATGTCTTCTTGATTCTTTATTTCTGTTTTGCTAAAAATATTTTTTTAAATATGATACAAGTTTTCAAGAAAAAAAGTAGTTATGGTGTAGAAATTTCGAAATCTTATTTAAATATCTAATAAAATTAAAAATAACCTATGGCCGGAAATAGAATGTATAGGGTGATATATAGTTTGAATTATTATTTTCTTTTTTTTTATTTAGGCGAGCCTAAAAATAATAAATTTATTTTCGGCAACAATTCTGATACTTACTGCAACAATAACATTTTTGAGAACTGAAATTTTGCTGTATCCAGAATTGATGTAATTATTTCAACTTTGAGTTATAATTTGTAAATTAAGTTCGTTTCAGTATCTCATAACCCCGAAGATTTCTTTAATAATAGATTGCTAATTTACTAAAAAATGTTTGTCTATACATTTTAAAATATAGATTTGATATACAGAAAGCAAAAAATCTTGATTGAATTCTACTTCAATGTTCCCTTTGAGTTAGTAGTCAAAAATAGTAACCCAAACAAACAAACGGAGAAGTTCTTACTGCAATCCTATAAATAGAACTACGTATTTTGCTGGACATCTCAGTTTCTGACTTTGACGTCTAATATTGTTGCCATCCTTGAACCATTATTTTTAGATAGTATATATGTATTTTTGAATACCATTTTTAGATAACAAAAGCAGAACCTGAATCGTAACAAGGAATCAGTGAATTTAATGAAAGAAAAGGATGCAAAAAATAAAATTCACAACGCAGATTTCATGAAATAAATATTCTCATTAATATAGTTTATATTCATTAATAACAACATTCCGAATACGGAGATTGTTGTAATTATTGGTTTTTTTTATCCAATTGCTTTTTCACTCATGATAATTAATTGATCAGAATATACTAAGAGCACCTATTATTATAAACAAAGGAGTTTTTTTTTTAATTTAAAATACTCTCCCATCCAAATACAATTTTTGCTTCTGTCAGCTGCTTTATAATTCGAATTTATAAACAGAGTTTACAGACTGTTTTATAGATAATTATTAATAACTCATATACTTTTCCTGGCTCTTCTAAACGATTCTTCCTTCCATTCTTAGCAGGCTCCTTTGATTTGGCTATTTTCTTATCTTCCTAAACATCTATTTTTGCCAGTTGTGTAAAGGCAAATGTATGTTTGCGAAACCACGCCATAAAGGGAAAAATCATCCTGAACTACTCCTCTTTCACATATAATGGATTTCAATTAATCTGTGTTTGCTATAATTCCGTGCAATAATCAATGTTATCTCCTCTTGAATGCTATCTTAAGATAACCCACCCCATGGATGATGAAGGCATGAAATACAACAAATATTATACACATGCCATATTTTCCATGTTTCCCATATTTTCATATAAAATTAGAAATAATGAAATTTAATTGAATCTCCCTATGAGGAATTTAATATCTTCAAAGCATTAGATTTACAAGTGTCCAAGTTTTTCAGTTTATATTCTCTAATACAGGAAGGATCATCATTAGATATTTGTCGAACTGGTTACATAATTTTTCTTAAAGCGTCCTTCACGAAGAGTTATTACTATTTTTACTAATTGATATATTTCTGTTTCAGCTGACTCATTTTCCTAGATTCTTCTGATTGAAAAATTAAAGTTATCTAAAGATGACTTACAGTGTATTCCATTTTTTTCGGTTGTAGCATATCATGTTGCCGCCAACTCGAGCACTATATTTCAGTAAAATAAGAATTTTTTGTAGAAAACCGGCCTGGTTTCAGTAAATCACGAACTAATACATTTCCTATTCAGCTCCAAAAACATATTTTGTATAAAGATAGAGAAAATTAAGCCTTTCATCAGCTAAATTTATATTAAAATATTACCAACATCTACTTTTAATTTACTTCATGGAAATAAGTCTTCCGTAATCTTGTAATAACAAAAAAGTTCCTAGTACAACTCTTATCTCTGTTGCCAATACATGCAGTAGCTCACTCACTAAATCGTAAATAATGTGTTATTTAATCGCGAAGCTGTAATATTTATTTTTGTTTTTAATATCTCAATCATTTCAGTGCAACTTTTGATTAAGGAGCAAAATATGCTACCGCAATCCAACGATGATTTGAGAGGATATGAAGTTTCCTCTTATCTGTAATAAAGCATGCGGCTGTGCTTATTAAAACCTTTCCCCTTTTTGTTTATGCTCGGGCAGGGAGCAAATTACTTTCTTGACTTGGTATAAACTTTTGCGCTTTAGGTTAAAAGCTAGTCACTACACCTTATGCTTCGGATGTTTTGATTATAATAGAATATGAGAAAAAGTGAAGTGTGATATCTGTTCGCACATCAAGGACATATTTTGATTTACATTTCCTGATATGCTTCGAAGATAAAATATAATAGGAACAAAGATTATGCTTTTTTTAAAAGTATAACTCTGTTATTTCTTGACAGGTTTTTTTTTCTAATCGGAATATTAGGACAAGGGATAATTTTCTGAATCCATTATTATTTTATTGGAATGTTAAAACAAGAGATGATTTTCTGAAGTCATTATTATTTTATTGATATGTTAGTACAAGGAATGATGTTCTGAATTTACTATAATTATATTAGAACCAGTGGCGGAGATTCCTCAAGGCAGCTACTTATGGCTGCTAGGTTGAGAACGCACCATAAGTTTTTATTTTTCTTGTTTTCAAATAAATATACTTGTAAGCATATAAATTACATGCATTATATAAAACACAGAAATATATTATCATTTTGTAAAGTATTTTATTTATTTCTCCATGTTTCAATGACATGCAGTTGTTAAACTATTTTATATACAATGAGATATTGTGTAAACATGGATGTCATGCAATCTTGGGGCATAATAAATAAATAAAAGCAATTATATACAAAAAGTTATTGAAAAACTTTTTAAATAAAATAAATTATTATTATGTTGATTAAAAATGCGGTGAAATATGAAACTAAATTACTCATTTGATTTTCCCTTTCATTCCTAAGATAATTTAATTCAGGTACCTCAGAACACTGGAAAGCTCAAATTTCTCTTTTAAAGTCAAGAGCAATTCGTCTCCTTCAAACCCACAATGGCAGTTCGTATTTTTATAATCCTATTTTTTATATGCAAAAGAGGTTTCCACTTAGTTGATGTAGATTAAGAAAATGCACTCTTCTATTTCTTAGAAAACCTCCATATCATCCAAATCCATCTAGGCGAGCGTCTCTAGCCATCGAAGATCGCGCTGCGAGTATTCAATCAGTTACTCTTACCAAAAGAGGAGAAATGCTGTTGTAATATCCAGTCGACTCCAGTCGAAATTGTTGAATAGCTTTGGATGTTAGTACAATTTAAGACGCTAAATTCATGATAAATTTTTTATAAGAGTGGATTTTTGCCGGGGATTATGTACTGGACTGATGAATGGACGTTATTGCACGTGTTTGATGGATATGATTCTAGTGAAAAAGTGAAAACTTTCAAGATTCAATTACTTCGTGTTATTGTGCAACTATGCTGAGATATACTGGCCGCTTTAAAAAGGGAACAGCATCCTGTTCGACATTACTAAATTAAAGAAGAAATTGAATTATTTGGAAATGTGTGAATCATTTAAGAGTGAATAGTTCAACTGCTTCCAACCTGGTAGGCGCAATTTTTTCCCCACATTTTCACCTCTAAATAAATGCGATTCTTGATAAGTTTGTAATTTATAGTACGTTATTTTATTTCCTTTTCCCATTAAATTTTAATCCCAAGTGAATGTGCATTAGTTCTGTTTTAATTCATTAAAATATCTTTAAAACTAGGCGATATTCAATTAATCGCCCTCACTTAAATATGCAAAAACTAATTCAGTAAAATTGCTTAACTCTGTGTTAGGTTACAGTAATTTTGACCATTCTTCTCGAAAAAGAATGAGAAATTTTGAAGGATTTGAAAATTTAGATATAAAGAAGCATAAACAAGAATTGTTGAATAGTTTTTCTTTATCTGACTTTATCTCCGTTTCTGATTTATTACACTTAGAAGTAACCGAGACCTACAAAGATGCTTTGTGTGAAAATATGTTTAAAGACTTTACAAATTTGAAGGAGTTTCAGAACTCGTTCGATACTAATTTTTTATCGGAAACAGAAGAAAAATTCTTCTCAACAAATTTCTCTAACCGAAAGTTCATCTACTAGTAATGCAGGTAATAATTCTTCCTTACCCATCCCGTAAGTTCAGACGAAACATACATAAATAAGAGTCAGGCATTAATTACTGGCTCTAAAAGGGAATCACTCAAAAATGATCCCTCGAATAACCAAACAATGATTGAAATGAACCTTCAGTTTTGTTTTTTATTACGCGATCTCTGTGGTAGTTGTAGAAACCTCACAGGCAATGATTCTTATTCCATTAAAAGTTTTTTTTTTTTTTGCAATTCTGAAGAGAATTTTTCGCTTTTTCCTTCTTTAAGCGAACAACAAAAATTAATCTTTGCAAAGAGGTTAGTTTCTGGCGCAGCTAAATCTTTTTTATTCTCTCAAAGAAATCTAAATTCATATTAAGCTTTTAAAAATGCATTAATTAATGAATTTTCCGATAAAGTAACTTCTAATGAAATACATAAACAACTAGAAATACGCAGAATGCGCTCAAATGAAACTTTTATGCAGTATTTTATTGCCATGCGTGAAATTGCGAATCAATCTGAAACCCTTATTGATGAATGTTTTGTTATTCAATATACAATAAATGGGATACAGGGTTCCTCTTCTAATAAAATTATTCTTTACGGTGCAAAATTTTATTCTGAGTTTAAAGAAAAATTACGAATTCTCGAAATTATCGTAAGTGCAATGAACGCAAATAATTCAAAGATGTCGTATTCTAGATATGCTAATGACGGCCAAAGACGTGGTACAATACAAAAAATTCCTGTCCAACAAAGAGAATCAAAATCGAATCTTACTAATCCGACTAACAGTAAGATGCGTTGTTTTAACTGTAACGATTTTGGACATATCTCAAAGTCTTGCCCTAATCGTAATCGTAATCCTAAATGTCTTTCTTGTAATCTTTTCGGACATAAATCTTCCGATTGTCACCAAATTACTCGGAATGACAGTTCTACCCCACATGATAATGTCAACACTTTACATTTATTGCATTCTCGGTCGAATATTCATAAAGAGGTTGTTATTCTTAATTACACTCTTTCTGGATTAGTCGATACTGGTAGTTTTTCGACATTTCTCAAACATTCTTCATGGATTAAACGAGGATCGCCGCCGTTGACGAATAACAAGATAACACTAACTGGATTCGGTTTTTCCCAAACTAAAATAATAGATTCCTTTGAATCTGAAATTATTATTGATAAACAAAGTTTTAATGCTTTTATTTCTGTGGTACCTAATAATTGTACTACTTATGACCTAATAATAGGTTGCGACGTAATAAATCAGGCAAATTTGACAATTAAATCTGACAGTATTGTATTTTCCAAAATTTCTAAATCTGATGATCCTGTTGAAACTGATAGTTTTTATAATGGCTATTTCTGCCGATACTCCCACGTTTGATATAGGTTCGAATATTTCTAAACAAACTCGCAATGAGGTTGAACAGATTTTGTTAGCCTATAAACCTAGCAAAACTAAAACTGCGAACATCGAACTTGATATAACGCTTACCGACGATGAGCCAATTTTCCACACTCCTCGACGTTTACCCTTTGCTGAACGTGATATAGTAAATGCGCAGATAGACGAGTGGTTAAAAAATGGAATTATAGAACCATGTTCTTCACCCTATGCTAGTCAAGTTGTCGTAGTTCATAAGAAAGTTGGAAAACATAGACTCTGTATAGATTATAGAAAATTAAATCGTAAATTAGTTAAAGACCATTATCAACTACCATTAATTGATGACATTTTAGATCGTCTTCAAAATGCTAAAATTTTCAGTACTCTCGATTTGCGTAACGGATTTTTTCATGTGCCGGTAAAAGAAAAAAGTAGTTGTTACACCAGTTTCGTCACAAATACAGGTCAATTTCAGTTCCGTTATCTGCCATTCGGTTTAAGTTTATGTCCTTCTGTCTTTATGCGATATATAAATGCCGTTTTTCGTGATCTTATTGCAAAAAGCATTGTCCTCCCGTATATGAATGACATCGTCATTCCCGCAAATAATGAATCTGAGGTTCCCGAACGCCTTAACACTGTTCTAAAAGTAGCACGCGATTATGGATTAGATATAAACTTTAAAAAATGTCAATTTTTGTACAGTCAGATTGAATTTTTGGGTCACGTAGTAGAACACGGCAAATTGCTCCCTTCACCCTCCAAAACTAAAGCCGTTTTTAATTATCCTGAGTTAAAAAATGCAAAAGACGTACAACGTTTTCTAGATCGTACGGGATACTTTAGAAAATTTATTCCCTCATATTCTAGTATAACAAAATCTCTTAGTGATCTTCTTCGTAAGGACAGCCCCTTTCTATATCAAGCTCAGCAAAAAATTGCGTTTTTACGCTTAAAACAATTACTATCTGAAAAACCCGTTTTAACTATTTTTAATCAAGGTAGTCCCATTGAAATTCACACAGACGCGTCAAATGATGGTTTGGGGGCAGTCTACTACAAAAATCCAAAGATGATAACAAATTCCATCCAGTGTATTATATGTCTAAGAAAACATCTGACAGCGAAGGAAAATACACCAGCTATGAACTGGAGGTACTCGCCATTGTAGAAGATCTTAAATAATTCCGAATTTACATCCTCGGATCACACTTTAAAATTATCACTGACTGTAATGCATTCGTCAAAACGTTAAATAAAAAAGAAATAGATTCCCGCATTTCGCGATGGGCATTATACCTTCAGGATTTTGACTACGAAATAGAGCATCGAACCGTTCAAAAATGAATCATGTCGACGCTCTTAGCCGAAACTCATGCTGCATGATCATTCAAGACTGTGTCAGTCTTCAAATTTTCAAAGCTCAACTGACAGATGAACATATCACAGCTATAAAAGCATTACTTCAAAATGCACCTTACGAGAACTACATAGCCAAGAACAACATTTTATATAAGAACATAGACGGCATCGATTTACTTGCCGTACCTGATGATATGCAGGTCAACATCATTAAATCGTGTCATGAACGAGGTCATTTTGCAGTAAAACGCACGCAGGAAGTGTTAAAAAAAGAATTCTTTATTCCGAACTTGAAAGAGAAAATTGATCGATGTATACGCAACTGTGTAACGCATTCTAAATAACAGAAAACGTGGCAAATTAGATGGCACTTTGCATCCAATTGACAAAGACGATAATCCCTTTCATACATACCATATTGATCATTTGGGTCCTCTCCCCAGTACTTCTAAGAAATATAAACATATTCTGGCAATCATCGATTCCTTTACTAAGTTTGTGTATCTTTACTCGACCAAGTCCACCGACACCGCTGAAGTTCTTAATAAGCTCGATTGCCAATGATCAGTATTCGGCAATCCTTCAAGGATTGTTACGGACAGAGGTACCGCTTTCACATCCAAGACATTCAAAGAATATTGTGAGCATCAGCATATTACCCTTATTGCTATTACAGCTAGAGTTCCTAGATCAAGCAATCAGGTAGAAAGACTTAATTCTGCTATCATAGCTGTACTCTCCACGCTATCCATAGAAAACTCTGAAAAATGGTATAGCCATGTTGCTGCCGTTCAGCAAATTATTAATTCTACATTTCAACGAAGTATCAATTCTACTCCATTCGAAATTCTGTTTGGAACTAAAATAAAATCTGAGCATGATATAAAAATCCTCGAAATCGTCAACGAAGAGACCCAATCTTTATTTCGCCAACAGCGTAATGAACTCCGTAAAGACGCAAAACAACAAATCCTCAAAATGCAAAAAGAAAATCGCCGTACTTACAATCTGCGTCGCAAACATGCTCAAAAATTTCAATTGAATGATCTCTTCGCAATCAAGTGCACTCAATTTGGTCCTGGTCTCAAATTGAAACAAAAATTTCTCGGACCATATAAAGTGATCAAAATTAAAGCAAACGACACATACGATGTTGAAAAGTGTGATTTTTTCGATGGACCATCAAAAGCGTGAATTGTTTTTCAAAAGGAAAAACTGAACACTACTTAAAGAAAAAGAGAACTATTTTCCTTCTTTTTGTGTGTGTATATTTGGACGATATAGACTTTGATTTGTTTTTCTCTACTTATTTTGTGTTATTATATTTTTATATGTTCAACACTAATATTATTTTTATTTTTAGTTAGTTATTCGATATTTCCAGTGCGCGCTATTGTATTTCTACATATTCTTATGCTGTCACGGATTTTAAGACTATTTTGATCGTTTTATCTTCTTCGTTATATTTCAATTTTACATATTATTATTTTCCTGTATTTGCTGTTTGTTTTATCTATTTACTTCAATGTACTGTATACCATAAGGCGAGGTCGCCTATCCTGTCATGATGACCGATGTGGAAACTACTGACAGATCTCGTATCCTGTATGGCGCCATGCTGGACATGTTGCGTCACGTCATTAATCACGTGATGCTTTCCCGTCATTATTGGCAGACGAGAGTTGGGCAGTGAGTCTGTAAGACGTACAGCCCAGGCTCTTGTATCTTTATAGTGTTTTATGTTAATATAGTAGTTTTGTCCTTTAATTATAATAAATAAATTTTCATATTGATGCTGGTCGTTGCCTTTTCCCACACACACACACACACACACACACATATATATATATACTCGTGGGGGACATACTCGGAGGGGTAATAGTAGGCATCAAGAGGATAAAGAATCACCATACAACGCGGGGTCCCAAACAATGTTGAGGGCGTGAAAATCGCAAAAATATATTGAGTCAGCGAACTGTTGGAAACTGTAAAAAATTAATCAAAAAATAATAAATGATGTTTCAAAAATGAATATTTTTTAAGTGAAAGCGCATTCTTAAAGGCTATTTTTCATGTAAGTAACATGTTGATTTAATGAAACAGAGGGTCGTAAATTATTAAAAACGGAAAAAAAAGTTTAGAACCCTTATCTTCAAAAATATTTAAAATTTAAGAAAAAATAAAAACTTGAAAATATGAAGAATTTTATACTCTTTAATTTGATATAAGTCTGTAGTGTAAAAACTGAGGAGGTTTTAAAATATTCAAGAAAAACTAAAATGTTTGCCGGGAAGCATCGCTGCAACATCAGCACCGTTGTTTATAGAGCGTGTTACCAAATTCGAAAGGTAAATTTAAAGACGTGATAGTAGGCATTAAGGAGATGAAAAATTATCATAAAACATAAGGTCGCAGGAGATGTTTATTCTGTGAAACTCGCAAAAAGAGACATAGAAGAGACAATGAGCCTGGCGAAGAGAATGGCCCATGATTGCGAGGATTTGGAACAAGGTAGTCTAGAAGAAGATGCTTTCTCGTATGTAAATTTTCCATGCGATCGAGGAATATAAAAACAGCAAGCATTGCAGAATTGGTGGTTCGATGAGTATAAAAGCAGCTTGTATTCCTTAAAGAGCACTGCAAAATTGATTGTCGATAAGTTTCATTCGCAAACAACATGTCTGATTTCACGAATGACGAATATGCGGATATGCATTTAATTTACGGCTGAGCGGATGACAATGGAAGCCTAGCACAAAGAATATACCAAGAGCAATATCTAAGTGGGCATTTTTCACATCACAGCACATTTGCAAATATTGATCGACGGTCGCTGGAGACAGGATCCTTCAAAATAACGAGGCCAAATACAGGGTAAGAACGCAGTGCGCCCACACCTGAAACAGAAAACTGTGTTTTGCAGCGTTTTGACGATACCCCATCGACAAGCAAGCGATCAGTTGCAGTTGGATTGGGTATTAGGCCCGCTGGATGCTTGGTGCCACACAGGAAGATGCACTCTTTCCTGCAAGAATTTTATTCTCAGATTTTATCTCAAACATGTTGATTGGCCGCTACTTTCCCCGGAATTCAATCCCTTGGATTTCTTCTGGGTCACATGAATTCTCTTGTTTATCAGACACCTTTGGAAACAGTGGAAGATCTCGTAGCACGGAGCGTCGTCGCTGCTGGAGAAACAGCAAGCACAATCGCTGCAACATTGGCCTCGATGTTGCTGCGATGTTTACCGGCAAACATTTTAATTTTTCTTGAATATTTTAAAACCTCCTCAGTTTTCACACTATAAACTTATATCAAATTAAAGAGTATAAAATTCTTCATATTTTCAAGCTTTTATTCTTCTTAAAGTTTAAATATTTTTGAAGATAAGGGTTTTAAACTCTTTCTCCGTTCTCAATAATTTACGACCACCTGGTTCATTAAATAGACATATTACTGACATGAAAAATAGCCTTTAAGAACGTGCTTTCACTTAAAATAAATTCATATTTGAAACATCTTTTATTATTTTTTATTAATTTTTTACAGTTTCCAACAGCTTGCCAACTCCCTATATTTTTGCGATTTTCACCCCCTAAACGTCGTTTGGGACCCCATATTGTATGGTGATGCTTTATCCTCTTGATGCCTACTATCACCACTCCGAGTTTGTCGGTCGAATTCGGCAACACCTTGTATATTAGGAGAGGAACATCAAGATGTTCACTGCCTAGGATTGAAAAATGCATAAATGCTCTTCAGTTTTAACCTCCACCAAACATTGCTTTACCATATATTCATTTGAAAATTTTCTATCATGAAAATTAAGAATGATATACTGTGAGGTTATACAGTTTTTGTGTTTTATGATTACAATTTTCAAATAGCTTTATTAATGAAAATTATTTAAAACAGTCATATTTATTTACCTTTATTTAATTAGAACCTAATTCTTTCATAACTTTCTGTAAAAGGTAGATTAAGCATGATGAGACATGGAAAAAGAACTAACTCTGTTCTATTAATGACATAATATCTGGCTGCTGATTCTAAACCCTTTAAGGGGACTCAGTACCCAAAAACATTTTTATACAATTTCTGACAAATTTTTCAAATTTTGTGATGTATAGATGCAAACTGTGCAGAAACTTAAATTTCTAAACTATGTTTAAATTTCAAAAGTTACAAATTTAAATATTTTAAATTTAAAAAAATATTAACCATTTTTAAAAATGCTTCTTTTTGAACAATTTTCAATACTTTTCCCCATTTTTTTAAAGAGACCCCCACAATGTAATTAACAGAATTAGTGATCAGATATTTGATATCTCTATTAGTTTCTGGATAAAAATTTAAGCAAAATTTTGTGAAATTTTTCGGAAAATATGAGATTTTTTCACTTTGAACATTTTTAGAAAAAAATTCTAATCAAAATGTTTACAAATACATCCCTAATTCTTTTAAGCATGCAATTAAGAGTGATCAGAAAAAAAATCATGTAATTATAATAAAATGTAATTGACTTTTACCATTTTGTGGCTGACAAAATTTTGGAAACAATCAAACTGAGATAAACAGCTTTAAAGCTTTCAACACAACAAAATTGTTATAAAAACAGCTCATATCAAGCTGGTGTTTTCTGAGAGCAATTATGTGTCATTTGTAAGTCCTAAGATATCAATTTTATCAATATATATCATTATCATATTTATTATTGACCATTATCATATATTGGAATTATTAGAAAAAAATAGAAAATTTTAACTTTTTTTTATTCGATAAAATTTTTTTCTTCATAATATTTATTAAATTATCTGTAGTTATGTTTATCAAATATCTATTAATACACAGCAAAAATTTTACATCATTTGATTGATATACAAATAAATTAATCATTTTGAAGATGATTATAATAATTAGTGAGAAATTCAATCGAACAGAAAAGCGAAAGCAGTGGAATTATAAATAATCAGATTTAATCTTTACAATATCAAACAACTATCCTGCTTTTTATTTTATAGAAAAAAAGTTAAACAGCTTGACTAGTTGCACATGAAATATGTTTGAGATAAACACTGGAATTGGGCGTTAAACCTGCTATCGTGTTAGACAAAATAATTCCATGTCTCACTAAATATTTGTCCGATTGATTTTAAATTTTCAGATTAATAAGTCAAAGATTCAAGAATCATTTTTCACTCAAAATTGGAAAATCAATATATTCATCGATTTTCCAAAATTCTCTGAGTACCGGATCCCTTAAATTCAGTCATATAGTCATGCCTCATATAGTCATCGAGGTAACATATACTTATAGCAAAGTGACTATGCTAAATTTATTGAAATAGGTTATAGAGTTTCTACCAGCAAATCAATGAAACTACAAAAAAAAGAAAGAAAACCGGCCAAAAAAACCAGTTTGAAAGAAATGTACTCTCTACCATGATAAAAACACAGGAAAAAGATTTAATGAAATAATCTGTACATTTGGATTAAAATTATGATCCTTCCATGATTTCAAAAAAGATATCGCCCGAAAATCGAAAAATGCCTTCGCAATGCTTATTATACAATTTTTCTAAATTAAACAAGCTTATGAGAGTATATTTTTCAATATATTAC
This sequence comes from Argiope aurantia, assembly GCA_026543865.1. NCBI lineage: Eukaryota > Metazoa > Arthropoda > Arachnida > Araneae > Araneidae > Argiope > Argiope aurantia. Next base: position 143,234 of record JAPMOR010014711.1, on the reverse strand, counting down.
GAATGCATACATTTTTCAATTTCAGTAATGAATAAAAGACTAAATATGAGTTTTGAGAACTTTTCAGAAAGATATCATCCGAGCAGATAGGCTTAGAAATGAATCAACTTTGATTCCAGAACTTGGATATAATTGCTGTCAAGTGAAAATAATTCAAAATGAAAATAATTTATCTCATTGAGATGAACTATTAAATTAAAGGAACTTATATTTAGATAATTTAATTATTCTAAAATTTCGAATCTGCAATCTAATCTCCAATGGAAGAATATAATCTTTAAGGTTTTCTAATAGTGACAAATTTATTAAATATGCACTTAAATTTCAAGATGTTTAATCATATGATATGACGCTTAAACTCCCATAAAAACAATAAACGAATAAAAATCCTTCTAAAACTATTTAGGAAAATTATTTACTACATTTACAAACGTTTACAGAGCGTTGTATATATATTTTGAATAATACTCTTAATGTAAGATATATTTCACATTAATCTCAGCCCCCTTAATGAGATACTTATTATTAAAATCGTTATTTAAAGCATTCCAAGAATGATATATTTGATAAAGTATCTTATTAACATGGTAATCTTTCAGAACCAATAAATCTAGATTACTTTCGCCGTGCATATCCTTTCGGAAAACACACATAACTTATGACCTTTCCTTGCACGAACATACACCATAATATTTCAATTTAATTAGGATCCTCCATTTCGATGCTACTAAACAATGTATCGCCATACTTTTAATGAAACATCAAAATGGGATGCGTCTTAAATACCTCATCTCTAGTAACTTTATTCATTCTTCGCGAACTTTAAAGCTTCAAGACTCGATATTAAGTAATCTTCTTCGGGTAAATCTTTCAATTTCGCGGATCGGTGCACTCCCAAATCACAAAATGCGGATGGAAAAATCATTCTTTTCTTCATTGCCATTTAGAAGTATCGCCATCACGATTCAGTGAGATTCTTTCAGATTTCTGGTGCCATTTTGTGCTTTTTAAATTTTTTTAAAGTGCATTTCATAAATCCTTTTACCTTAAGGGCGACGGTCTGTCCTTGACAATTACGTTTTTTGATGTGATAATAATAATGCAAGCCCCTTCATTGCCTGCAAGGCATCACGGTCATTGTAAGTTTAATTACTGATCCAGGTTTCAGGGCATTTTTTTTTCTTTTTTTGTCAAAGATGGAAAAATGGAAATAAGTTTTGAAATGCCATTTTAGGGAAAAAAATTATTTCGCAGCTATTTGTTTTTTCTCATTTAAATAGCAAAACGAATTGTAAAAAATATTCCCGAAAGAACTGTAAAGCAGAAAAGTAATTTGTAATTTTAAAAAAATCAGTGTTGTGCAATTATTAGACAATCTAAAACAATACATTTTAAGATTCAACTAACACATTATTCGCTTATATATGTTACAGTAAATGTAATAAACTAGTGATTATGTATAATTACCCTTGATACTCATGATCACCGGTAATTATAATTATACATAATCACCGGAATAATCACATTTACCATATAATATATTAATTTTTTCATCATAATTTTGATTAGCACTCTCATAGGCTTGAATACTACAACATTATTCTATATGGCTTTAAAATTTTAAATCATCATGTTCTTTTAATTAATAGCTAATTGAATTATTAAATATTTTTATTTTATTTGTATTCTTGAAATTTAACAAAATATTTGAATATCTTAGCATTGGAATTCATCAGATAACTGGGTGAGACTGAAAAGTAGATATTTTAATAATCACTTTTTCTCTATCTCATGTTACCCATTATCTGCTGCGAATACTGATATTAAATTCCCATTTATTATCTTGTCAAGACTGTAAAAATAAACAGCCACTGTGAGGTTTCGAAGAGTGTTTTCAACTTGGCAAATATCTTCTTTAAAATTTCAACTTTAACAGTTCTTACTCAGAATCTGAATAAATAAGTTTCGCAAAGAACCTTTTTCTCTAATGATTCACTCATAAACTTATTTTGATATTTTTTAGTAAATTATTGTAAATGTAAGTGTAGCTTTTGTATAGTTTTTTTTTTAATTTAAAGATTAGCCATGTTTCTGAAGGCAACATGACCACACTTATTTTAGACTAAAATTGTGTAATTGCAGCAATGCTAAAAGCGTTATAATGATAATTTGTGCTATTGGTCCTTTTAATAATTACAAATTGTTTATACTCTGAAATTTAAAAATTTTAGAGCAATGTTTTTGAAGGCAACAACGCCAGTGATTGCAGTTTAGTTATTTATTTATTTCTCAATAAATCCCCTTTTATTGAGCTTTACTTAAGTTAAGCAAAAAAAAAAAATGAAAAAAATGAAAATACACACTATTTTTTAGTTTTTACGAGGAGAACGCATATTTCCAATTGAAATAATTCCAATTTAAATAAAAGGATTTTTTTAATAGAATTTTCTAAATTCTATATTCTTAAAATATAGCTCTCCTAAATTCTATGAAATATACTCCCTTTGTATTGCCAAATGCAAAGGGAGATTAAGAAAAATAAGTCTTAAAAGGGTTCTACCTGAATTTTGATGGAATAAAAGCAAGTAACAACTACAGTTGTTAGTGACCTTATTTCTTTATAATTATTTCTGTGATCCCTCTTTGTGATTGAAGAACGAACTATTAATATTTTCGGTAAATTCCTCACAAATTATTAAAGAATATTAAAAATACCATCCAATTTCAAAAAACGTTATATTTCTGAAAAAAGAATACATTTACGAGATCAAAACAGAAATTAAATGGGTTCTTGAAAGCAAGTGTAGAGTTCTTCGTTTGTAGAAAGAATTATTCTGCTAATTTAACTCTTAATGTTTCTGTAGAATATTTTTAACTTTTTTTCTCAAATATTTACAACCTTTTTTGGGAAAAAATTTAATGAATATAAAAACTGCTAATTGACTGCATTAATATAATTAGCTATATTATTATGAGATATTGTACACGCTTTAAAAGGTAAATATTTGGTAGGAAAAAAAAACCTAACGATGATCAAATAATATAAACGATGTCTTTTCTAAAGTTTATTCATGCATTCGGTATATGAGTGAAGTAGTATTCACGCTGCCCTGATGGAAAGATTTGTTCTGCATCGATGCACATACCATAGATTTAATTGTATAATAATTCCAAACAATATGATAATTTGGACATTGGAAAAAATATGTTTGACATGTGGCAATTAAAATTAATTTAGCAATAAATCATATGCCTATTTCTGAAACTCATTACACATGTTACTGCTGCCAAAGGTATAAAGTTTAAATGTTTCGAAAATTTTTTGGGGGGTTGTGTGTTTGACTATTTCATCCTTATCAAATCATTTTCAACTGGCGAAGTTTCCAATCCTGTTTGGTTGAGTATATCTGGCCTTGTCGGTGAGTTAAATTTTTCTTTTTAATTTAGTTACATTTACTTCAATTTTTGAAAGAACACTGGAACTACTATGGAGTGGACTCCAAAATTTTGAATTGGAGTCAGATGACAAGAACTATACCTGAACCAGCACTACTTCTCCAAGTTTCAGCAATATTGTGAAATGTTAATAAATTTAACAATCTATAGACTTTCTTAAACGGTGGTTCTTAGGTGGAATCAAGTTTCGAATCTGGAATTTTCCTATCCCGAAACCAAGATTTTTTCACCAGGCCACTGTGAATTACCATAAGTCAAAAAATTGTTATAAAAGAAAAAGGCAGTATCCTATGTTGACAAAAGTGACCTTATAGCTCGTGTAAATTTTCGAGCATCAGAGTATAGTAGTATGCTGAAATAGTTTATTCAAATGATTAATGCCCAATATCCATAAGCACTCAATATGTCGTGTGTAGGGTTTGCAATATCGGACCAAAATTTCAATATCGGTATTCGGTATTTTTCAGATCTTAATATCGGGATACCGGTTTTAATACCGGTATTAGAAATTTTATAAAAAGAAAGAAAACACAGATGTTTCCTTGTTTCATTTGTCAGTTTTATTAGAGAGTGTAAATATCACAAAAAATAATTTGTAACTTATAAATTATAACAGTGTATAAAGAATCAAAAAAAGTAAAGGAACGTCATATTTATTTAAATCACAAAAAAAGTGTAAATATCACTATTCAGTCTGTGGTACTGTTACAAAAATTTAGAAATGTGATCTTAATAAAAACATAATACATCAATTGTACTGTCATTAAGCCTGAAAAGTAATTTTGTGTAAAAATTACCAGCTATCAAAAACGCTCTTTCGGCATCTACGCTAGTTGGTGATACTGTTAGCAATGTGCGATATACTTTTTTCAAATATTTACCTTTAAATCCCTCATCTTCAAATAAATCGATTTCTCGTCAGATGGTTTTGGATA
>JAPMOR010014711.1:103406-138833 GCA_026543865.1 Argiope aurantia | reverse complement strand
TTTTGAATGTGAATAGGTTTGTTGGTAAAAAAAATTTAAGAAAATTTGCTATAAACTTGATCAGATTTGAATTGATTAGTCTCCTTTATTCTTTTTCATTTTCATTTTTAAAATCATTATAATTATGTAAACACCATAAGACATTTTCTATTTCGGTGGGCCTTTCTTCTGTGCGATTTTTCAATGTAATATATAATTCTTCGAAGAGTGATGTATGCTGTTCTTTCAGTGACTGCAACATGAAATTTATTTTTGCATTAGCTGTTAATAAATTATAATCTCTCCTACATAATGCCTCAACAACCAGTTTTATTGGAAGTAGAACTGATATAGTTCTGGATATTAAGTCGAATTCACTATCTGAAAAATTAATTTATAGGTTTAAGTCGATTATTGCTTTTTGGATTGGATTTCTCAGTTTCAAAAATCGTTCCATCATTATGAGTAAACTGTTGCAAAGTGTTTTAGAATCTAATATTATCATATATTCTGTTTTATTTTTAGTTAGTATATATTTTAGTAAAATATTATTTTGTATAGGGGAACGTTTTAATATCTTAACAATTTTTCAAACTTTATAAATTATAGGAAGCAATTCTTGATGGATTAATATTTCATCCTCATTAGCAATATCTTCTTCAACAATTACATTGTCATTATCTTCATTGTCAATATCACTCTCACTCTTACTCTCTTCAAAGTTGGAATCCGAAATTTCTATATCGACAGTATTTGGATTCCTCTGTTCTTTATTTTTTTGGTATAATACATCTCCTAATTGAATTCCATGAGCATACTACAATTGCTGATTTGCACCAATCAACTTTCCCACTTTTTTATAACTGTTGCTCCATCAGTCGTAATGGATACAATATCTTGTTTCCGAAATAATCCATGTTTCGCTAATTTAGCTAATTAGCTAATTAATTTCGCCCGTTAGGGAGACATAAAAGCAAAAACGTATACAATTTTGCTATGTTCGCGATCCCTGAACATATAGCGGTGACAATTTTAAAAATTTCTAGTAAATACCGAAAAAACGGTATTTAAACTTGTGAGTACCGGTATTACAAAATTGTAGAAATGGCTCAAAATACCGGTATTCGGTGTCTCGGTATACCGGTATTGCAATCCCTAAGCGTGTGGAAAAAGAAAGTTTAATTTTTTCCCTCTCACATATAGAATAAGATTCTGAATAATATTTTAAAAGATTTTTTTTCTCTTTTTTTGGAATAATATAAGAAGGAATAGTGTTCCGAATTTTAGGCCCATCCAATATATTTCATGACCGCGATGACATAATTGAGTCAGATATGAACAGTATATACTGACCTCATAAGCGCTTAACCCCTTCAACGACATGGATTTCTTTATCAATAAAGGACTAAAAAAATTGCAACAATCGTGCCCTCTGACGAAAAGAAAAAAGTATATTGTAATCGAAAGTGGTTTATGTTGAAGAATTAGCGGAATAACAGAGGCCTAACAAGTTGGGGTGGTTGCGTAATAGTGTCGTTATGGTAGTACCCGGTAAAGAGTTCCGCTTGAATTAATTTATAAATTCGTAACCCAATGTTTTTAAGTGTCTGAGTTTTGCCTATGAGTTTTATCTGTATTAACCAAGAATTTAAAAAAAAAGTGATCTGCCACAATTTCAAACAGTGCAATCTGATCACCTAGACAACTCGATATATCTTTATGACTTATCCTTAACCTTATCAACCTTAATTAAACAAGATCCTGTAGATGTAGCGTGTAAATACTGACTCATAAGCATTCTTTAGTTCAATCAATGAAATATGTCCCGAGATTAGCCTACGCCCTTCACACAGAGCTTAATTCAAAAATATTTTATAAAACGAATTTTTTGGAATAATAAACTTCCTTTTCTTCGAACAGACATGTCATATCAAATTTTATTTCTCTCTTAACTATGATTCATCAACCATAACTAATCACTAATCGGGAACAATACATCAGAACCAACCCCAAAATAAAAATTTTTCATATTCTATTATAGCCTTAAGAAGAGAAAAATCAATTTTTGTTCTCTTCTCTTAACCATTCAGCAGTGTGCCAACAAAGTGCAAAGTTCCTTTCTAATATGATCTTAGATTAACTGACTTCAGACAGACGACCTCTTTTTCGGAATTCCTCGCACAATTCTGCTGCTGTCTGCTGCCCTATCTGATTAAGGAGGACCTGAAAGCCATATCGCATTCCTTTTGAAAACTCGAAAATACGTGTTAGAAGAGCTAAAACTTTTTCGGACTTATCTTAAAAGAGAAGAATTTTTGAAAGACCAGCGAAAATTATCCTTCTTTGCTTTTGTTGCTCTTTTTATACATTCTCCGAGCGTACGGTGACAAATTTAGATTTATCGAACGTCGCAGCAATCGTGGATCGAGTTAAGGGATGCATCAGGTTAAGGAAGGCCCCTGTCTAGGGAGGAATTCTGTTGATTGAGGATTGCTTGTGAAGGATCTACAGCTGTGAAATTAGGATACAGACAGAGCGGTTTTTTTTAATTCAAAAAATAGGTAACCAGAATTATAAACTGATTGTTTTACTGATTGAAGCTTCATGAAGATCATTCGAAAGTGCACAGGGGCGCGGTAGCCTGGTGGTAAGGTCTCGGCTTCGAAACAGGCGGGCTTCAGGTTCGAAACCCTATTCCACAGAAAAACCGTCGTGTAAGCGAATCTGGTACATGTTGAGTCCTTCGGGACCATATTTCCTCCTCCTTCTGGTGTGGTATTGGAGAAGGGAATGCTGGCTCAGATGCTGCCCTCGTCGTCCAACTGAGGTTCAGAACTAAGATGTTCGTCCCAAAATTGCCATAGGCTTACCTTGAAACGGGACATTAATATAACTAGCCTAAACAAAAACCAGTAAGTGCATCAATCACATGATATTTATCGTGAAGTAATCTTCTTTCCTAAATGAAATAAATACTTATATTTTAATATAAGCAATGAATCTGTATACCCTAACACACGTCATGCGTGTGTAGTCATCTGACTGAATACTTTAGTATGATTTATGCGATTCTATGTTTAAGTATAAACCATGTATATGTATACTTTAAAGTACTGATTGACATAGAATTTTATAAAAATTAGTTAAAAAATGACTATTAATTTTCAGGGATTTTTTTTTCTGAGAGGATATGTAAATAAAATTTTTATTTTATTATTTTGTGCATTTGATAACAAAATTAAACGACTTTTTTTATGAGCTGTCATTAGTGTCCGTCGCAGTGCTAATGGAATAATTTCACTACAGATGAAAATGTTTTTTTTTCAGATAATGTTCACAGGCCAAATTTCAATGGGTTAATATTCATCCTCATTAGCAATAGCAGAAAGGTACCTTTTGTCACTTTATATAGTGAAATGCACAGAAGCTGTGACCTGTAGCTTCGAACTAAACTAAAAAAATAGTTTATTTTTGGGTAATTTAAGAGCCTTGGCACTACAGAAATAACCAGATGTAGATGTAGATTTATTAACGTAAATCATGCATCCGTATACTTCAGTGTATGACACGAATTTAATATCAATCATCAATAGCGCACATTCTATTTCTTATTTATAAAATCCTGTTTTGTAAATAATTGGAAGTATTATATTATAAACTAAACATAAAAACAATTCTGTTATGTTTGAAAAGTTTAACTTATAACAAAAAATGGATAATTCTTCATTCTGAGCAGTTTTTCATGAACTTTTCTTATAATTTCAATGACTTATTTTTAAAATAAAATCTTGAGAAAGATTTTCAGGTCCAAAAGGTTTATAGACATTGTTGTTTAAAGAAGACAATTCACAACTTGAAACTGTTTTCAAAAATATTTAATATCCTTTCAGCATCTATTCTATTATCAATGATAAATGCTCTTATCTAAATATAAATAAATATCATTGTGATATGTATGCATGCTCATATCTCATGACCGAATTTAACCAAAGTTTGCGCACCTATTATTTAATATATGAGAAGTATATCTTCAACTTTTCAAAGTATAGAAATTAAATAAATATTCAGTTAATAAGAAATTAATAAACAATTGTTGCCTTTTTTATACCTTGAACTATTTTACCACTATTTTTTAAAATTTATCTTATTTTGGCACGTCTTTTGACATTGCTTTTATTGGTCTTAAAGTAGTAATTGAACCGTTCTTAATACTAAGCTAAATCAGTCGCTCAAACGAAGCTTCAGCATTTCTGAAGAAAAATTGATTAATATGCTAATATAATAAATGTTAAACAATTATAGAGAAAATTAGCCGTTGGGAATTTTAAGGATAATGTGGTTCAATTAAAATTTTAATTAAAAGTAGACGAGAAAAGATTATAGTGATTTAAATGATATAAGAAGCAGTGGATTGCACTGTTTTGCGCAAAATAGTCGATTTTTTTTTACAAATATTACACCTAAATCCCGAGAAATACCATGCATACGAACTGGTTCTGAAATAAAAGTTGAAAATGCTGATAAATATCCATTTCATGAACTCGATTATTGTGAATTTCAGATGTTAAAGAAATAAAAATAAAATTGGGATTCCTATTAAATTTGATTATTGTGAATTTCAGATGTTAAGGAAATAAAAATGGCATTTGGATTCCTATTCAATCCAAAACGCAAGCATCTCTAATAGTTTGTCTGCATTACATAAAGATTTGTAATCGATTTAGCTATCCATTTTATTAATACAGTTTTAGACTGAAATAACAAGTATCATCTATCTTCTGCCTGATTGAGTGAATGCAATATAGCCAAATTTCAATTCTTTGTTTTTCGTTCTGCAGATTAAAAACCTTTAATTTTTTTTTAATTTTTATTATTTGTACAACTCAAAAGATGAAGCGAAATTGTCTGAAATCTCTTACTATGAATTATATATCATTTTTTGTAAGTAGCAAGAATAAAACCAGAAATCGACGTATATACCTTTGAAATGAGCACAGCCTTCATGTTTCAAATTCTTGAACATTTATAGAGAAAGCATTGTATTACTTTAAGGTGTCCTCAAAGTTTAAGTTCATTTTAAGAGATTGCCTTTAATATGACATATACTTCAATATTTACCAATTTTCAAATTTTTTTAATGTTATTCTTAACAACGCATCTTTGTATTCTCACCTGCATTCATTAATAAACGAACGAGTCTTCATCAAGTAAAAATATTTCTTGCTTTAGATACAACCTCACTTACCCCTACATTGCCAATATTCTCCTCCCAGTGCTTTGAAGAAAGTTCCGTCCAAGGTCAATAAACACACCAAAACACATATGAAAACAAATCTGGACTAGAAATATCCGCACTTGGAAGTTATGATGCCTCTAGTCAAATGAGTCCCAGGACGAGTCAGTTGACAAGTCCAAGCGCCTTGTCTGATGACTCTCATCGGAAGAACGCTGTTACTCCCATGCCCCGTGGGAAATGAAGGAAATGGACCCGAGGCTTTTCTGAAGAACCGTGATACGAAAAAAGGTTCGCATAAATATGCAGATGGAACAAGATGGGTCTCAGTAGAAATTGGTCCAAATTGGTTAGGATTAAATTGGAAAAAACGGGATGGTCCTAGTTTTATAAGAGATGAATTCATTATTTGATGGGATAATAAGACGCGTTTTTTTTTAAAAAAAATATTTGAAATTGGTCTCAGATTAGATTAATGAATATATTTTAATGTGGAAGATCCCGTGAAACACATTGCAGATGCATCACTTAAATCTTTCAAGCGTTTCATTGTGTAAAACACTTTTTTGCATTAAATTTGTGGCACTTTTGTATTCTTCCAACAAAGTACATGATTTTCATTCCCTGTAATTATCTTTCATGTGATTAATTCTGCTTCTTACTTTTTTTTCCGTTGAAGATAATAAAGACGATATATTGATGGAATTGTTGTACGACAAATACTAGTTTTGATAAATGCAGATGCCACTACACGGTTACTGTTTTATTTCTTTATTGAAGTTTTTTGCATCTCTTTTACACGTTGTTACTTTCTTGTAAGGATAGAAAAAATATTATAATTGTCAAAAAAATTCTAACGTGATTTTCACGAATCTCCACGTTTCCGATCTTAGCTCAAAAAATTCATTTTTGGTATAATGTCTATCTATCTATGAGCAAGATAACTCAAAACATTTCGAGTTATAGCTCTGAAATTTGGTATAAGGAATTGCAGCTAAATTATATAATTAGTACAACCAAATTTTACAACGAATTCTATTCATAAGAAGTTTTGTTGTCCATACAAAAAAAAAATGAACACGATAACTACAAAACGCAAAGAACTAAAAAATTTGGATAAACGAATTAGATAAAATTTGGTACGCAGTATCTACAGTCTAGATGCTTACCAAATTTTGGACCGAATTCGAAAAACATTTTTTCATTTGTTAGTCTGTGCTTTTTCATTCATGTAAATATAACATAATGTACATAAATGAAAAGAATTAAGTCTATGAAATTTGGTATATTATCTTGAAAAAAACATTTTTATTATTTTGTGTGAAATTTTGATATCAATCGGCTGGCAGAAAGGCGTCGAAAATATATATTCTCGTAATAGATTCAGTAAAAATGTTGGATTCTTGAAACAAAATACTTAATTTACAACTAGTAATGCTGATTACATATTTTGAATCAATGCGGTGCAAAGAATGCGCAGTCTTACCGTGGCTACACGCTTTTATGCGAAGAAGATCTTTCTCGGAGAGAGTGCACGAAAGTTTCGGGAAGCCGACTCTCGCAGGTTTTGTAGACAGTTTGATTTTTTTTTAATACGAAAACCGTATATGAGTGATTGGAAACATGACTGTTAATGTTACAAGACAAAATTAGATAATACTACAGGCGATCAAAAGGGAACGCAACTATTTTCTTCCTGTGGAATAAAAATGGAAGAATGGAAGGAAAAAGTGCAAAACATTCGAAATTCTTCAGAAAAAAATTGGAGTGAGTTAAATTACTTATTGAATGAAGTTGAGCCTTAAAATGTATCAAAATTTCCTTGGAAATATTTAGAATATCAAAAGTAAATTAACAAGAAGTATTATATATTACATGGCTTATGAATTTTTTTTTTCATATGAGAAAACATAATATTTTCGACAGAAATTAGAGATCATGATATCTTAATATGGATATTTTAGGAAGAAAAGTCGAAAGTTTGAGACCTATTTCCACCAGAAATTTTCCTTAAATTTTGTTCACATTAATTCGTCGAGGCCAAATGTCATCTGGTATTGAAACCTACTCACCACCCACTGTTGGACTGTGGAAGTTTCTAAATAAACGTGTCAAATTATTAACATATTTCTGACTCCCATATTCAGAATATCGAATAGCATCGTGGAAATCTAGTACAGTATTTTGTGCTAATTGGATATTTCTAGTTATCTATATCTAAACGTGGTTCATTGCTAAATAGGCCACGTATTTCTATAAAACGAATGAAAGGAACCTGCAAAATACCCAAAGCATCCAAAATTTCATGGAGATAGTGAATTGATTTTTGAATGATGGTACTAAACTAAGAGATTATGTAGCTGCTTAAATTATATATTATGTAATCTTCACGAGAAGGAACGCTTCGCGAAGGAAATCTGAAACTTCTGAATTTAAAATTTTAATTACCGCAGACAAATGAAGAGAACACATGTAAATTAAAATAAAATGTATAATAGAGTTTCAAAATAGATCATGCAGATTTTCTTCTTGGATGTAAAAAAGCCCTCCTTGGTTATAAATTACGCATTAAATAACATTTTTTTAGGATTTAATATCAGCATAATTTAAAGATTTTAAGACGAAAATAAATAAATAGCAGGGAATAAATTTAAGGAATTTCTTCAATAATATTAAAAAATATGAAAACATAATTAAGAACATCAGGCTAATGTACAACACTTACTAATGATGAATAGAGTGGCACTGAATTAAAAGATTTTTCATTTACTTCTCCGATATTTGTAAATGTCACTAAATACTTCTGCAACAAAGTTAATTGTCCTTTATATCTGAGGATGAAATGGTAAGAATTTAATTATTTTCCAAGTTTGGTACCAAGTGGTTATAATGATGGTAAAACACTAGTTAGAAAAACATTGAGATGAAATTAAAAAATAAGCATAATTCAGGTGATAGTCAGCATAAAAGTTTAAAATGAAATCAAATAACTATTTTTTTTAAAATTTAACAAAAACTTCTAACATATATTTCATATTACCTTATACCCAATATAATATGTCACGTATTAAAGATTATTTTAAATAATTTTTAAATGGATCTAAATAACTCTTAGCCTAATACTACTAATTTTTATAAAACTTTTTGCATGACTTTCAATTACTTGTTGCATTTATGATATTGAAATATGAAGAAAAAAAATCCGAGAATACCTATAAAAGTCATGATATTAAATTGTTTTCATTTGATTGAAATCCCATATACCTATTTTCGACAAATGTACCAAATACAACAATTCGAGACCTAAAAGCACTCCCTTCCTACAACACAAATGGGAAAAATCAACCAAGATCCTGCCCCTAAGTTTAGCCATGAAACATTCAGCGAAAACTGCCGCCCCTGCGCTGGTACTTTTCTCAACAGGGGTTGTTTGGCCAATCTACCAGAGTAGACTCTAATCTAATGGAATGAGTACATTAGGCGCTGTTGATTGCTCGGGGGACAGATCGACGCGTTGTCGATGAATGATTCACTCAGACAGCTCGTCTGCCCTCTTGGAACACCTGTGAAATTTGAATGGATCATGTACTTGATGTCCCAAATGAGATGCTACCGGTCGGCGTTTTTGAGGGGAATGATGATGAAGTGTAATTGGATTTGTGTCTATCCCTTTGCAAAGCAATTGTCTTCATTGTCTCTTCCCAACGGTTTTTTTTAAAGATCAATCTAGCTATGTGGTGACTAATGTAAAGAAGAATCTTTGACTTTCATGATGAATAATGATAAATAATGGAAGATGAAAGATAGTAATTATTTTCTTGTTAATATCGAAAGTATTTTTTTTTTCAATTGTTAAACGATTTGGTTCCATTACATTAAAAAGTGAAATTGATTATGAAACAGAAATATTCTCTTTAAGTCCCAAAAGGAAACAAATGCATATCTTTTTTTGTTGTTGTTCATTTTTTTTAATTTCATTAAATTTGAAGGGAAAAAAGTACCTTGAAAGTAATTGGCTTACATACAAATAAAATAAAATTCCACTTTAAATGCATACAGTTCAACAAATATACATTCAAAAATTAGTACTAATAAAACAGTAATATGTACTCTGTCAGTATATTATCAGTAACAATGTTTTGACAATAACTGGAAATGAGCGCGATGAATCTTATGCATTTGAGAATTTATTATATGTTCGCATCTTGCGTTTCAGAATTCACATAGTACATCATCGGAGTAAAATTACATTGAACGCATTATTTCCATTATAGATAGCTCAAAAATTCCAAGAAAAGTATTAAATTATTATTTCTGTGTCAAAATTAATATCCCTTCATTTATAAAATTTTTATTGTTTTTTCCGGGAAAACTTTAAATGTTTATTTCTCGTGTTCAGTGTAAAATGCATAAATATTTATATATTTGCTAAACGATAAGCAAAATACTTCTGCTTATTATTATCTTAATTCACAATGCAACTAATACTTGTTGATAATATGATGAATATATTAAAGTGAATCTTCAATGCATTATTTTTTGTCACTACTTCGCATTTATGCATTATATTAAATTTAACAGAAACTGGTATAAATAGTATCATTTTTCCTTGGATAGTTAATTAATTAACTAACTGAGCAACTTCAAACTAACAAACCAAAATTCGTAATTACTTTTCAAAATCCACCAACAATTATTTTTATGTTCCGAATAAGTTTACCTTTGATTTTATAGGTGCAGAAACAATTTATTTTCGTGATTTTTTTTGTTCAAGTATCTTTTAAGGTCCATCTTTTGATGGTAACAAGGATATATCATAGTTCATTGAAGTCAAAAACACTCTACGGCAATGCCATCAAATGAAAAATAAAACAATGCAAATCAATACAATAAAAAATGAAAGTCATATATTTATTAATGTTCAATTTCCCCAAAATAAAAAAAAGCATATGCATTGTTCAAATTCTTGATGTGTAAATAAAAAGTAGAGTAGATTTAGCTATTATAGTCTCATTTATCATCTAGGGGAATAATGCATAACAATGCTGAGGAATTTGAAGCGATTGGCTACTGGCTGTAATATTAACTAGGATTATTTGAATATCGATAGACCAATATGTTTTTGGAAATGAATTGCTTGCTTCAGTTTAAATGACTGTTGAAAGTCTCATGGTTTTACTCCATAAAAGGCAGAAATAAGGACCAGTTCTTTTTGAGGATGCTGAAAAAAGATATTTAATCTCGTATATGGAATCTGATTATTTTCTTCATCATATGCATACCAGAGTACTCTGCTTTCAGTTGACCAATAGAAACTGCCCCAATTCACTATTTCATGTGTTTTTTACTTATGGGTGTCGATTGTTATGAGCAGGCAATATTTTGTGTTTTAGAGCTATTCAATGTAATCAACATGTATTAAAAATTTTTGCTAAATGATACTCTAATTCAATTGTTAAACTGAATTTGCTTATTGTTACTGAAAATTGTGTTTACTAAAAATGTTTACTAATTGATAGTGGAAATTTTGCATAAATATAAATAAAAGCAGGAAAATGGAATGAAAAACAGTACGTAAGACTTAAATTTGTAAAAATAAATATTTAAATAAAAAATATGGCGAGGAAAAGGAAAATAAAACTCAAATTTATAAAATTACATACCAGTTTGTTGGTATCAAATAGAATCAAAAACTTAAAAATCTTTGTTTATATTTATACATTCCACAAAGGCTTATAACAAATTCCAGTCAGAGAATAATAATAGTGGGATTTTATTTTAAAGTCGTAGTGGTAATATCAGATCAGTTTCAAACTTTTTAAAACATTTCTTGAGGAGTTAGCATTTATTCAATTTTGTTCATAATTCTCCCGCTAGAAAGAAAATCACAGAGAAGTGAAACAGCATATATTTTGTAGGGAAAAAAACTTGTCAAAGGAAAATGTTTCCTTCGTTTTAAGTGTGATGGATTAGCTAATAAGGAGTAGTTACAGCTAGCAAATAATTCTTTTACGATGAATAAATATTGTATTTGCCATGTCTAATTCAAGATTCTGAATAATAACATGAATTACCTAAAACTTTTGAGAAAAGGCTAACTAGTCATTCGTAAAACAGGAAACTAATGTCTTATATCGTAAATGTTTACCGGATAAAATAAAATCTATAGAAAGAAGGGAAAATATTAAGCTTAAGGTTGAAAAAGACTAAGAAAATAATGTTATATTTAAAAGATTTGTACCTATAAATTATCATCTGACTACAAAATGGGCCTTCTTTACACGCAGTGTTACAGATATACTTAAAATCAGGGACTTTTATAAATATGGAATAAATTCCAAGAATTAAATGATTTATTTTTAATTCTTAGCAATTGCTTTGCTTAAAACTTGCTTACTTATAACCTTTGCATATAATCTTTGTTTGAATATAAACTTATAGACTTTGCAGTTCAAAAATTTCCAAAGGTTAATATAGAGCACTATCTTTCAAAGAGTGCCAGCCAATCCTTTGTACAAGTATTGATTCAGGTGTGGGGTGCTTTCAAACTGAATATTTCATGCGAATGGGATAGGCCAGGGGGTGGTAAAACAAATCCACAGGAAAGCCCATCCAATCGGATGGTTTTCGACCAGAGAAGGGATGGATTCTTGGGTAAACTCATATTCATGATTTAAAAATATCTAAGGAGAAGTAATATGTTGCTAACACTGAATATGGAATATCACAATACAAGGTCACACTTTTATATTTTGAAACGAAACTAACTTTTGCATTGAGATTTGAATCATCTCTCTGAATTTATCTTGAATATCATTTAAATATTTCTTACAGAATTTTGAATAAATTCAGTGTGATTTGTAAAAACTTAAGCTATTTTATTTATTAGAAACTGTGAGCCAATCATACAATTTAAAGCAGTTTTTTGAAATATGAAATCCGATAATTATTTCAACAAATATAAGCTCAATATTCTCAAAAATGATTTGGCTTCTATATTTCAAATTGTTCAATGGAAAATGGATCAGTAATTAGGAAATATTTCGGTTACAAAAAACTATGGATGACTAATTTTATTATGTAAATTAAAAGCTTCATGCTAAAAATAAAAAAAGAATCATATACTAAATTATAAAAAAAAAAAAACTCACGAATTATCTGTCCTTTATTTCACATAACACAAAATGCGTTTGTCTATTTTAGCAAAGAATTGTGACCCTAATGTTATTTTTATTCTAAATATTATTAATTGTTCTTAAGAATTGACTCTATGATTTATTTCAGAGGCAACATAGTAATATCAGGATAACCTAATTAGTACTGATTTTTTAATCTTTGTTGAGGTTTGTTGTGGTATCTGATTATGTTGAAAACACAATATCGGTCCTCTTTGGAGGAAACATTTTAAAACATTTTTGGAGATCACACTTTTATCTTCCCAAACACGCCGCGTGGTTGTGTAAGTGTGCCAGTTGTTTCCCATGTATTAGATATGCCGCATTCCCTTGGAGGAAAATCGTACTCCAGAGTTTATATTTCTTATCCCTAAAAAGCCAAATTCAAACTTGTGCGCCTATTTCAAGATGGAGTTGGTAAAACTTTAGCACTTAGCTGCTTCTTATTGGAGTAGCGATTGACGTCACTGTACCATGAAACCTTTTGTGGCATAACGAAGACCACTTTTGCCTTATATTAAATGTCTTTAGGTGTTAATATGTTTTATGTGTTATACAATTAAATGTTTCATGTATATTACAGTGCCACCTATCTTTTGTAATATTATATATCTATGCTGCTTTTTGTGCTTTTTTTATTGAATAAATGTTAAACTCATTATTTGAATTCGCTGTAGTTCAAATTTTATTTATTTTATACCATTAGAACGTATTCAAGGACCTCTAAAATGTGAAACTCATATTTTGGTAATCATGCATTTGTGATTAATATAAAAGATTCTGTTATAATCAAATATTTCATTCATGCACCAAAAGAATTATTAAATTGGGTACCTCAGTCTAATTCTTGACGCAAAGAAGAAAAATGTAATCTTGAAGTACTCCTTGAGAGTTGGAAATCTACCTTCGTGCAACAAACACATACTCATAAAAAATAATTAATAAATCTAGCCATATCTGTATTTTATGCAATTCCATATTTCATTAAAAAATATTTAATTAAATTAAGCTAGAAATGAAAAAAATGATTCTTAGACATTCACTCTATATGCTCAAGACTCCTACAATCATGATTCAATTTCGATTTCGAGATTGCAAAACTGAAAAACTTTCAATTATTTTGCAAGAAGTCTACTTAGGAAAAAGTTTAAATCGTTGTATCCTCATGGAAATTGAATAAGCCCATATATCTTGCAACATGCCCTAAAATATCTTGTAATAATATTACTAAGGACATTCTGTATATACTTCAGACAGCAGGCAATAGATAGCTTATGAAAAAATTAATTCATTATTCAGAATTGAATCAATTTGAGCTGCAATGATTAAACTAGTTTAATTATTAAATAAACCAAATTAATAAGTAATTTATTTGTTTAATTATTTATTTGTTTTGATTAATTAAATACTATTTCTTCTTTTCTGATATTATTCTGGTACTTTTCTCGCATTAATAAGGAAAAATGGAGTAAAAAGTTGCCTGAAAATTAGTTCCGTATATGAAATATCAAAAGCATTGAAAATCTATCTATACTTATAATAAAGCTCAATGTGTGTGTGTGTGTGTTGGTGCTCTACAGGCCAAACCATTCAACCTACAGCTACCAAATTTGGCACGTGTATACCTTGGAGGCCGGGAATGTAAACCTAGAGGTTATTTTTTCGAATTTTTAATTAGAATTTTATTTATTTAAAAATTAAGCGAAATTTTGGCGTGTTTCTGCTATAAATTCCGAAAATATTACCGCATAAAAAAGGTTTTTACATGAAGTTAAAGATCAATAATTTATCTTTTAAAGGATACAAATGCTTTAATCTTAAAATTAAATTTCTATTTTTAATGAATTTTTAAATAATTATTTTAACTATAATTTTCAACAATTTTTTTCGTAAAAAATAAAAATAAAATTTAAGCTGCACGAGCACGTTTCGCATTCATGGGAAAAAATTAGCTTTTTTCAAAGTGTTGCCATCACATTGATTAAAGCTCCAATTAAAAATAAATTAAATCTTTTTGGAAATATAATCTGCAAAAATTTAATTTTCGGCATGTGTCTGTAGGAAATGAAACAAATATGAAATATTATTTTTTCTAAAAAATAAATTCAAGAAAAATTATTTTATGATCTTTTACACTCTCTATATTATTAATCCAATAAATCAGTTATATTTTAAGGCAAGTTTTGTTTAATATGAACAGGATATCCATTCAAATCAGGGCCACAGAGCTAATTTGTAAACCTTTAGTAAGACACAGATCTGCAAAAATGATCCGAATGGAAAACGATTATATTTTATGTAACTGGATTCAATAAATGCTCTAATAAATAACGAATTTTTGATTTCACATAAAGCTTCTGCTGTGGAAATCACGATTAACAAAATGTTCTTGAAACACTAATATTTTAAATAAAAGAGTTAATTTCCAATCAACTGAATCAATCACTTAAACTGACTGATTTATGAAAATTTGAATATCACTATTCAATAAAAAAAGGATAATTTTAGATTTTCCATCGATCGTTTCAAAGAAAATACGCCAATCAGAGCGAAGATTTGTCAAGATCCTAAGATTATGAAAATGTTGAGTTTTTCTAAATTTTTAACATTCAAAACTTCATAAATAAGCCTTAGTTGATCGTGGAAAATAGAAACATTCTTTCATTTATTTAAAATATGATGTGTCCAGAATATTTCTCAGAATATGATACCTTACTGTATTAGACTTCATAATTTTTAAAATATATTTATAGGCCGGAACAAAATATTATTATTGATTTCATTTCAATCCTCTCGAAAGTAAAACTAAAAACTGAATTTTATACTGAATCTGAGAAATTCTTGTTGAATTATTCTTTGAGATATTACATAAATTGTGAAAAAAATTTTGTAGTTCACATAAAGACTTATATACCGAGCGATTCTGTTTGCAATACTCATATTCAATAATAATAATAATAAATAAATAACAATAAAAATGATAAATAAAATAAAACTCTTGGTTTTATTAAAAAATGTCTTTACATTAATTGCAATTTCATCATTTCCATTTTAAATTAAAGTTAAAGTTTTACCGGAAATTACAACAAATTAGCAAAATATATACAGTAAATTGAACGAAACGATCTAAACAACAGTATAAGTTTGGTATGACTATCAAAATTTGAAGATTAAAAATGTTTTGTTTGAGAATCTATTAAGAGACCAGTTTTTAAAAATATTTAATTGAAAATTGTAGCTAGCGGTAATATTGGCGAACCGGCTGGTCACCAAAGGCGGCTAGTAATAAAATAATTGTAAATACTTTTCCTTAAGATCTAAATATTGCTTTTCAAAAATTTATCTACAAGTATTAAACCAAAATATCAATGTTAAATATTTGTGTTGAATTAATGATTAGCATGATTATATTAACTTATCACAATACTCGACTTCAAAAATGATAATTAAATATTTAATCAAATATTAATAATGCTTAATCATCAGTTATTTCACGTATTTCTTTTGATCACATTTTCTTTTGTAATGCGAAAAATAACGCGAATCTTACAAATGAACTAATGCAGAGGTTTTCTAATCATTGAATATAGTATATGAATGTTGAGAAGGATTTCATTCATTTTACATTTCCTATACATTTATGGAATTTTCCTTCTAAAGAGCAGATACATATTTAGAATTCTTCTTCTAATATGTTAATTTTAGTAAAGAACAAAGAATTCATTAGTGAAAGACAGTTTTTCTGTTATTTTTTCTAGTTAAAGTATGTACGTTTTATTTCTTTTTTCAAATCTGCATTATCTGTAATTGCATTGATAGTACATTATTCAATATTTTTCTGAAAACAAATTTTTTGTGATGGATTTTTTTCCTTACTATTATAGGGATTTTGTAATTTATTAAAGATTAATGGACTGATGACTGTTAAATAGGGAAATTTATACAATTCTTCTGATCACATACGTTAGCAAATCTTCATTTCATATAAGTAGAAATTCTCTTCTAATGTAACGTCTGATTTATAGCATTATTATATCGCTATCCTCATAAAAATCAAAATAAGAAATAAGTTGTCCATGATTAATAGATGTTTCTCTTTCCCTATAAACTAATTTAAATCAAAATTAACTGGCATATTAACAAAAATATATTGATTTCCTTTGCTATGGGTGTAAAAGCTGGATGCTTAACAAAATATGCCGTTGATTTTCAGAAAAAGAATCAATTAAAAAAGATATAAGGGTCAATAAAAAAAGAATTTGTGGGAAACTGCATTAATCATGAAATTTATATGGTGAAACAGAAAATTTCAAAGTAGTATAAGAATTTTGTATTAAATGGTTCTGTCATATTAGGATATGAAAATTCCTTCTCAAACTAAAATCAATAAATTTTTCGAGAATAAAGGATAACGACAGATAGAAAAATCCCCCAATAGATAGCTGGATACTGTTGAAATGGATATGAAATAGATATAAGAGGCCTGATAGACGAAATTTGAGGAGGATGGGGCAGATGGTGAAAACTTTAAAAAGACGGTTTTGGCCTGAGAGAGGTTGAAGTTCTTGAAAAGAAGAAGAAAACATCTTTTACCTATGGATATTTTATAAAATCACTTCGAAGAACATTGTATACGACTATTTAGCCTTGGTAAATTATAATTATCGTTAATTAATCTGTGATAATTATAATTATCTGTATAGAAATAATGTATTTACAAAATAATTATATTTATTGAATTATTTGAAAAGTCAAAAGCTGTCAGTTTTGACTCTTTCACTTTAAATTTATCTTTCTGCATTATTGTTTCTCACAAAATGCAGCTACTGTTCTGTGCTTTCTGAGATTTTTAGTTAATGTCATGAGTGTCCGAATTCTTAGTTATTGAATAAGAAAGAATTTTATTTTCTTAGGAACAACTGCTTTTTTTTGCATTCCAAGATCCTTGCCTTTATTCCGTTAAATGTACCGGTTGGACCTCAAATGTAAGATTGTTTAAATATTATCTGTAGGCCTATACGTCTTACCGTGTGGTATGGTGAAGTTTGTGGATTATATAGATCAAGATAATTACACAAAATCAATAACAATTACATACAAACCTAGATAGAAAACAGTAAAAATCATCCAGAGAGCTGACTAGGTAGGCAACTCATCCCGGTCAACCTGCCCTCATCGGTATTTTCAAAAGTCCGACTTTTTGGAAGAGTTAACAAGAATAAGATGTAGATAAATAGTGATTATGAAAACCGTGGTATCTAAGGTAGTCATGTTTGACAAAGAATAATCAAATATCTTCTCATCAAATCAACAAGATTTTACTTTTATGATCTTCAAAATTGTTAAACTTCCGTTAAAATACAGAACATCTTCTGATAAACAAGAAATGGTGGCAGTGATTTCTTTGTTCAAAGTTTTACTGCATAACAAAGTAGAACTCTAGAAGTATTCACAAAATGGCAATGTTTGAGTAATATGAACTAAATGATTTCCAGTTTTGCCAGGTTCTGCCAAATTTAATTTTTATTTCTTTTAGTAAAACTGGATACAAAAGGTACACTTTGCTTTATCCTTCCATAACATATGCATAATTTAATTGATTCAAGCGATAAACTGATAGCATCTGTCATGCATATCGGTTTTTTTAGGGATTAAGAAAAATTCCACCTTAAAATAAATGGAATTTCACGCACAAATGTAAAGATCTACCATGTTATATTTCTATCTTGCTGTATGAAAGTCATTAAATTAAAGAAGATCTCATGCTGAGAAAACAGAATTTTTATTATTATGAAACAAAAATGCACCCGCAGTCAACTTGAAGTCAAAACAAGATAAAAAGAAAATGATATTTATTCACTATTTGCTTTTTAGTCATTACAGTTGATATCATCGTCTTTGGTGGATGAAAGCGAGCTATCTATTTTTGTGAACATAGTCTAGACGTCTAAAATGTTTTGGCTGTGCGATAAGGAAGTTAGTCTTAGAATCTAATTTACAGAATATTTTCAGCTATATTAGAGATAATAGCACTTCGCGTCAGATAGCAAACATTGTTTTCGTTTTATTAGAAGTGCAAAATAATAATTAAAAATAATAATAAGGAAGAAGTCTCTAAGACGTATTGCAATCTTTCAATTTATTACAAGGAATATATTAATATTAATTTAAATATATGTCATACAATTTAATCATTTATAAAAGAATTCAATGAGAGATATTATTCATTATCTGACTTAATCACACAGGTGCGATTTAGATATCGGACATAAAGATTTAAAAGGAAAAAGGAAAAATCGAAAAAGTAAAGATGTTTTATATTAGTGTATAAGAAAAAGCAATTATTTAATACAAAATGTTCTGCACACCATCTACTAAACTTAATAACCTACAAGATATACAAAATTTTGAAATATAAATCAATGGAGACTAAAATTTACATCAAATCTCATAAAAAAGTAAACATTATTGAAGAGTATTTATAGTGGGGAAAAAAGGTGGAGGGTTTTGATTGTTAAATGTTTTTCTGCATGCAGAAGTTTTTATTTTTATTTTTATTTTCTCATAGACAAAGAAGATAATGCAATCGGACTAAAAATTTGAACTCCAGATTTTAAAGAATCTCCTCATTTCTAGACATCCCTAATTTCGAGAAACGCATTGCTATATGTTATGCTCCTGTTCGTTTAGTTTAGTTATATTAACGTCCCGTTTGAAGCAACACTAGGGCTATTTTGGGACGGACCTCGTAATTTTGAACCGCGGTCAGATGACGAGGACGACACCTGAGCTGGCACCCCCCTCTCCACAATACACCACACCAGCGGGGGTCAGGACGTGATTTAACGTGCAACAGACCCCCTTACACGACGGTACTTCGGTGGAATCGGGTCTCGAACCTGCAACCCTCCGGTTCCGAAGCCGAGACCTTACCACCAGGCCACGTTATGCTCCTGTTCATTTGTCTATCTGCGAACAGGATAATTCAAAAACACTTTCATCTAAGCGACTAACATTTGGTACATGGACCTACGATCAAATTTGCATAATTCTATCAAATTTTGAACAAAATATATTCAGAGGAAGTATGTCTGCCTGATGTTCGAGGGCAACTAAATTAGATGACTAAGAAATGCAAGGAGCTAATTTTTTTGAACTTATCTCGCATCTTAAAAGTAGATTATTATGAAGTTTCATACAAAGTCCATTAAAAGGTTGACCATCTGTCGGTCTGTACTTTTGTATGCCTGCAAGTGTAGTTACTCATAAACGCAAAATTTAAATCAATGGAATTCTGTATATGACCTTGTGGAACTATTACTGCAGCTCCCTGTTAAATTTTTGGCTTCAATCAGTCAGACAAATGGTATCTAAAATAAATATTTGTGTGATAGATTCTACAAAATTGCTAGATTTACACCAAAAGTTCATTTTTCGTAATTATTTTTTGTCACTGCTATATAAGGAATTATATGCTTTACATAAGCCTCATAATTTTATGCCGGCGGGGCCGGTTTTTAAAGAGTATGCGGGGAAATTTCAGGAAGATCACTTCCGCTGGTTTCTAATTGTTCTATCATGCGTTATTATGAAAGACATCCCATCCGTACTTAAGATTTTTTCCTGCTATTCTGCACCCCAAGGCTGTTTAAATAGAATTTAAATCCTCTCCTTATGTGTCATGTTAGCATCTTTGATCTTACTTGACTGTACTTCAATCTAGTCCATAATGTTATCAAACCATAATCTTTCATTAGCTCTAACAAAGCAACCTCATAAATATATTCAAATAAAACTCTGACTAATTAAAATGCAAAATAATGAACAAAACTAGTAACGACTATTCATTACCAAAGAGGTCTAAGTAGCTTAGAGTCTCCATTTTCGCTAACTATAACGCCGGCAGGATGTTAGGAATGAATCTAAGCTTAATGTTCTACAAACGAAGCTAGCTACTGAGCTTAATGGTCTAAAAATGAAGCTAACTACTGAACTTAATGTTCTCCAAATGAAGCTGACTAGTGAGTACAGACTACTGAGCTAAATATTCTACCAATACAGTGATGGAATTACCTTATGATTGAGAAAAATGAAGACAACATTTTGAATTTATGATTTTTAACAAAGTAACCAATGTTGATTGGAATATTATGACCTGCAATCTAATTCTGATCATATTTACAACATTTCAAAATGGGCATATGTACTTATATAAAAAAATATTAGCGGTATTTACATAACTCTAATACATATAAATTTTTCTATATAATATCAGAAGAATTTTTGCAATAGAAGCAATATTGATAGATAAACACACACACACACACACACACACACACACACACACACACACACACACACACACACACACACACACACACACACATATATATATATATATATATAAAGAGAGAGAGAGAGAGTTTACTAGATTCAAGCAAAGTTCGCTCTATTTCTTTCCGTATAATCTTTCTTGCACAGAGGTCTAAGTAGAAAATTCAACTAATATTTCTAGAATATTTTTGTAGCTTTAATAATCGAGAATATTTGATTACATTCTCATAAGTGAAAACAGCTTTGATCATTTGTCATTTGTAGCATCCTTGTATGGAAATATGCAAGAAAGCTGGTGACAGAATAATCCTCAATTTTTGAAAAAAATTATTACGATTTTGAAAAAGAATTTTATTATAAAGTAAATTCTGTTCTAAATTCATTTGCTTAAGCTTATTATTCTGTAAAAAAATTAAAATGGTCTAGAAATAAATATGCAGCGATATGGAAATATATTCTGTTTGACAAACACAGAGAAACATGTAGGTTTGTAAACATCGATATTACGTTTTTATTTATTTGACGAGGCAATTCAATTATTTTGCTCGAGGTGCAGTTTAGGTTAAAAGAAAAAAAAGAAAAGATTCTTATTATTAAAAATGAAACATTTTTTATTGATGCAATATTATATGCATAAAGGTAATTACTGAAATTAAATCGTAAACAAATTATTTCCGAATCGCACAGCAAATATCAGCTCTTTAAATTGAAGAATTAATTAGCGTAAGCAAACAATGGATATTTTGAATGCTATGATATGCTATATCCGACCGAATTTCTTAAATCATCTGCATTAAACAGCTCAAATTTTTTGAATAAACAATTTTTTTCATATTTTTTTGAATAAGAGATAGGATAACGGAATTTACCTTAAAAATTAAAACTGTGCTGCAATGAATTTTGGATCTATTCTAATAGTATTTTCGAAATATAAAATATATTGTTGGCTGGATATAATGGGCATGTGTGTAAAATGTATAATTTCATTGTTTGATATTTTTTGTAATTTTTGTATTTGGTATAATTTAATAATACAACAAATGTAACATTAAATATTTTATAATACAGTAAGTGAAAAAATTTAATATAATATTACATTTCGCTTCATGTAAATCCATTCATGAAATGTAAAATGTAAAATGATAGAAACCATTTACATTAAATACTTCTTAAAATTAAGTAATTTAATAATTCAAATAATTTTAAATAATTTTATTCTTTGATAGTGGGAAATTCGTTCGTGAAGTCAGAAATGCAAAGCGATTTGCATTGTATACCATTTAAACCTAATCTCAGAACACTAGCAAAATGTGTTATAAGTGACGAAACATGCTAAAGACTGGAGCATACATATTTTAAAAATGGCAGAAATTTAAAATTATTTAAGGACGAGGTTGTTAAGAATCGCAATGTAGAAAACGAAATTTAAATATCATTCGTGATGAAGAAAATAATGGATATACACACTTACTTAGATATTTTCCAATCTTCATTATTTAGAAGCTATCATATAAGTAGATATTGTTTCTTTTATTTCTTCACCAATTACGCGCATGTTCTTTCGAGATAAGTAGTTATATGTTATCTAAATTTCATTATTTTGATTTTTAGCTCAAAAGCCAGATTTGGCCTTGTTGCTCCGCTCGAATGTATGCACGATTAAATTTTGGAACGGCAAAAATGCAATCCTTGTATAATTAAAAACTTCTTTAAAATATATACAAGTCACATTTTGGAAGTCAACAGCCGTATTCAAACTAGGATTTTAAAAAATAATTTTACAAAATCTGAAAAATGCAATAAAGCAGTACACATTAAATGCCAAAAGTTTATGAAACGGAGAAAATCAAAACTAAATAGAAAGTAAAAACCAAATGGTTTGCACAAATTTAAGAATATAAGGGTGAATATTTTTGCTCACAAACAATCTCAAATCAATGAATGATGAATTTAAAAGACTTTAAGCGAAGATTATAAAAGTCAGGACATTTAGTCAAAATGAGTCCAACTCTTAAAATTACTTGGCATTTTGCACATGCACTGCTTTCTGTATAAAAGTTGATTTTGACTTAAGCGGGTATAACCAATACGTAGTCAATCTAACCACAAACTGATGCATGGTTTAGTTAATTAGTTTAGTTTAGTTATATTAACGTCCCGTTTTAAAGCAACACTAGTGCTATTTTGGGAAGGATCTTGTTATTTTGAACCACGATCAGACGACGAGGAAGACACTTGAGCTGGCACCCCTTCTCCATACCACACCACACCAGTGGGAGCAGCACTGATGCTTGGAATAGCAGGTCATAAATGTGATGTTGGATCAATCGAACGCACCTTTGAAATCTGCTACTCCTGAAAATGTTATAACAGCTTGAGAACATAATGAAAGAAATATTTAAAGGAAAAAATGAATTACATGAAAAACGCATGCATAATGGAAATCTTTCCAGCTAAATAGAATTTTTTTTTAAATTTTTTTTAAGAATGTAGTGGAAATTTAGAAGCTCCTTAATCCAGATTTGCTGATTTTTTTTATATATTTATAAACTATCTCTTGAATTAAATATATCAAAAATGTAATTTGTTATTAAATGTATATTAATTCATATAAATAAAATATAATATGACTTGTGTTATTGGGGAAATGATTAAAATAAAAGTTCGAATTATCCGAACTTTCTGATGAAATAAATTTGTTTTTTTCTAATGTTTTGTTAAGCAGGAAACTCACGGAATTAAAATAAATTCGAATTGTTACACCATTTTAATAACATAAAATTGATTTTATGCTAAAAAGCAGATTCTAAAGATTAATATAAATTCAAATTATCGAATTCCGAATAAAAAGATTTAGAATATTAAGCACCTTAATATTCTAAATCTTTCATTTACTTATTCTATTTCTTGCATGCATTCGTTCGATTAACTTATTACTCGGTTGATTCGGAGATATACAGGGCTGCACCTCTTACACTTTCCTTCCCAAAAATGTATCAAAGATATGATTAAATGAATCAAGTTTTGAATTATTTCTTGAGATATTCGTATGAGTAATATAGTGATTTCGTGAATCACTGATAACCATTTTGCAATAGAAATTTTAAAAACAGACTAATTTAAATTTTAAATTACGACTGCAAAACAAATCACGAAAGGAGCCGACTCTTTAATAACTCTCTGGTACATATATCTATCTCTATATCAAACTCAAATGAGGTATAATTTCCGCTTCAGAACCTTAATTTAAAACGAAACCTTCATCGAACCCTCCCATTCCGAACACGAAAAGTGATTAATTTATCTGCTCGTTCTATATAGAAATGCACCGGTCCCTCTGTAATCCACTGCGGAAATTAACCCATCAAAAACCCACCCACTGTTATCACATGCAGGGGAATACTCACCCTTATTTCTTATAAGTATATTACTACATAACGACTGCTAATCTGAGCTGATATATATCAGCCTTCCGATAAACCTCCCTGGGGAAATTTTTCGTGAAACCTTCCGTTTCGTACAACAAATAATGAGCTCGCTGATGATTCATCCGTAAAGAACACGTGCCCCTTCTGCTTCTACCCCGAAAAAAAAAATCTGCTATCGGAAGTTGATGCCTATCGTGATAGGCTATGATTAATGATGTCACCTCTTATTGCTAATCCATGTATTAACTAGATTTCGCCGCTACAATTAGATCACCTTAAGTTTGTGGCGCCATCTATCGGACAGGGCTCGCAATGTTTGTTGTTCGTGAGGATGTGAATGAATGAATAATTGAACGGAAACCTATTGCATGATTCGGCATAGACTGCTACACCTACTCCAGTCACCAACTGGGTTTAATTCAAAAGCGTAAGTGCGTTTACCTCTTGGCACGTTCGCATTAACTTCGTATTGTCACGCACTGCTGGAATTTCGCAAAAAATAAGTATTCGGAACTCACTTCCGTAATTAATGCAGAAATGGGATTTATTCAGTTAGGATTGTCATGCACATTTATGTATGTAAAAAACAGAAATATTTTTTGAATACGAAATGTCGCTATTGACGCGACAAAAAGGGATTAATTTTTCTAGACGAAATGTTATTCTGTGATTTTTTTTCCAGATGATTTTTTTTACTTACTGTAATTTGGATATAAAATATCATTCTTATATTAAAAATAGAAAAAATAAAAGATCGTTTAAAATAAAAGTAATTTAACTATAATTATTAGAAATGTGTTTTAAAACATCATTTTATGTACGAATAATTCTTTCCAATTTTCCTGGAAAACTTAGATAATGCTATAAAGTCTATCATGAACCTATATATAATTCATCAAACAGAAAATTTTCTAGCATTTGCTATTTTTGATTGTATTGTATGTTACTTTGCTGTGTATATAGCACTTTCATATCTTAATACGCAGTCATGACTCATTATAAATAATTTTATTCCTGACTGCTTAGAACATAAGCTTATTTTGACAATCAGTCATGACTCATTATAAATAATTTTATTCCTGACTGCTTTAGAACATAAGCTTATTTTGACAATCTATTTTAATATTTCAGTTGCAAACAAAAAAAATATATTATATGCTAATTACTTAAGCATTTTTGATCTAAAAACTTTGATATTTTTAAAAGAATTAGAATTACTCTTAAATAAATTCTGAATTCATGAAAGTTTATTAAGTGTAATCTTATTCATTTTACATAATTTCTTCAAATAATTCATACAGATCAGAATAAAATAACTATTTGAATTTTCTCATTGAGATTGATCTTTTATATCGAGGGTAAAGTTTCTGCATTAGTTGATTTTAAACATTTGTTTATAAGCTAGTGTTTTATAACCACTCCAGTATCTTGGCGATGCCAGAAAATCTTGTTATTTATCCCATTGATTAGGAAG
Organism: Argiope aurantia; assembly: GCA_026543865.1. Classification (NCBI taxonomy): domain Eukaryota; kingdom Metazoa; phylum Arthropoda; class Arachnida; order Araneae; family Araneidae; genus Argiope; species Argiope aurantia. The sequence continues at coordinate 113,210 of JAPMOR010014711.1, read as the reverse complement.
GATAAACATAAACATTTTTTATTCCAACTGTCCAGATTAATGCAACATATAATAAGTGAGTTTTATTTATTAACTGCAAAGGAATTCTGAAAAGAAACTTTCCTTTCACGAACTCTGTTTTCCTCAATTCATTTCTGCCGTCGGTTACTACGATAACATCACATCAATAATATTTCACTATTACCTTAACGCTAATCATTTGAGTAAGAAGGGGCATTAATTTTTTGCTTTAATATATTATAATGTGTTGGACAAATTGGTTTATGTATGATTATAAATAATAATTAAGAATAAGAAAATAATAAAAATAATTAATACCAGAGGAAAACAACGCTTTCAACTAAGCAATCAATTTAAATGAGAGGAAGTTTTTTTTTTCTCCTATTCGACCAAATTCCTCGTTTAAAAAAATATTAGAGCTTCAATTAGACACAGTTTTAGGATATAAAACTTCTAGAAAAAAAAATAAAGTGATAATAAAAAATATGTATGTGAATAAAAATTAATAAACTTGCTGTTACCTGATTACTGAGTAAATAGGCAATTATTAATTAAAATAATTTTGATAAAGTCTAGAAAAGAGATGCCGATTGCAATATTATAATTCAATCATGAATCAAGCTCAAAATCATGTATTAATAATTTTCGATTGTTCCACATGGGAACGGCTTACATTGTTTCGAAGCATTCCTTGTTTAAGGAAACGAAGCATTATTAAAAAGAAAAAAAAAAAGAAAAATTATCGCGTAAGAATGATGTCTCCATTAATGCTGTTTGATAATTTTTATTTCATAAATATGCATGAACTGTCCAGAACTTTAAGAAGAAGAAATCGGTAAACTTGGAGAAAATAAGAAAAATTATAAAATCGTACTTAACAAGATTGTTTTATTCCTGCCATTTCGCTTTAAGCATAATTAAGTATGTCCTTTTTTAAAAAATTGAAAACTCTTTGAAAAATAAGACAGCATTTTATTTCTTAGTAAAAATACTATCATTTTTATTTCCCTTTAAAAATGTTTATCTGTAAAAGAATAAATCGAAGAAAAAAAATGGAAAGTATACATTTCACTTAAGAAAATCATTTTTTGTGAGGCTAAATGTCAGCATGTGATCTTATTGAATGATAACTAATGATGATTAATGACTATTCCTGTGTTTTCAGATGATAATTAGAAGAATGTAAATACTAGACAGAAATATTCTCTCATTTTAAAAGGGAAAAAAATTAATTACGCTTTGAATATAAAAGAAAGTCAAAACTCTGTTTCTAAATAAATTACTTTCTATTAAATTATTATATTTATCAAATTAACGTTATTTTTGGAAGCTATACTTCAGCCATTTGAAAGCAAAACTCTTAATTTCAATTGAATAGTCAAATGATCAGTTTGACGCATGAATTGACCTGGGAGAAAGTTGGTAAACTCTATAAGCTTTAATATTTATTAAGTATAGGTCTGGATTAAGAACCAGTTTAATATTCTATTTTTTGAACACTGAAACACATCCCTCAGATGAGAAAAATATATTTATTGAATAATTCTTCCTTTTGAATTACTTTGATAATTTTGATTGCTTTTTTTATAAACTAAAGTAAACAATAGTTACAATCTTAAAACGAAAAACTAATTCAAATAATTTCATTTTAAATGCAGAATAATTTTTTTTTTTGCAATTTTTACAATATTTTATAGCAAACGATTTTTGATTTAAACCAAATAATGGGATAGGAAAATTACAATAATTGAAATGACAAAGAAACTAGAAATGTTTATATTTATTTTCTTCCGGCAACGTTCGCCAAAGCATAGATGAATAAATAAATTAATAAGAAAATGTGCTTGGTATTTTTCTTTATTTTGAAAACCAAAGCAGTAAGTTAAAAAATTAATTTCAAACACTTTTTTTTTTTTTTTTTTTTTTTTTTTTTCAGTTTTACAGCTTAGTAAAGACAATCAATACTCGTTAAGAAAAGGTACTTTTTTCTTTTAAATTCTTCATTTTCACCAAATATTGATGTATCAAATATTTGAATATATTTAAAGTTGAATAATTAAGCCTACATTACAAATTTCATCTATGTAGTCTTGTTGAGTTTTAGCAACCATGTTTACATATACACGATCAAAGGGCACACACACACACACACACACACACACACACACACACACACACACACACACACACACACATATATATATATATATATATATATATATATATATATCCTGAGATAGAATATTATTTGTAATAATAGCTTTATTTTTGTGCTCTTCAAATATTCGGGAAATTGAAAAATCATTTATGCACGAATATAACGTGAAAAATAATTTAATATGTTTATAATTTTATTTAATTCTTGAGAATGTAATGAATTTAACATTAAATGGAATGAATCAACGTGCTAATATTCTTGTTAATGATATAAATTTAAGGGAGAGTAAAATTTTTTACTGTCATCATCATATTTATATAGTTACTAACAGCTTAGATATATAATTCTTAATAAAAAGTAATAATCTGCCGAATTGGCTTTTAACAACACGTGATAAAACTGAATCTAATAGTTTCTTGCTTAATTTTAAAATAAAAAAGTGAGTTGGATAATTTTTCAAAATAACCAAAACTCTCACAACTAATAATATATAGTGTAAATATATTTTCCGACTCATTTTTTTTAAATTTATAATTAACATTGAAAAGTGTTCTTTTTGCCGTCAGGACACTAGACAATAAATTTTTTAATTTAATTTTCAATCCTCCCCATTTTTTAAAGAATTTATGATTAAAAATAACTAACAATGGAAATAAAATGCAGTAAATTATATGTTTACTTCCAGGAATATTCTATAAGCTAACCTTTTTCTATATTAACGAGATTCCTGTCATAGTACGTGTATAACATCTCGTAATTTGATGGATGCGAAACTTGATATAGCTGGTAATTACAAGGTCGGATGAACGCGAAGAAAATGTCTGCTGCCTTACTATACATCATAGTAAACAACACTTCTTGATAACTAACCACTATTTTTGCTTTTTTTCTTTCCTTGTTTGTATGATAGTGAGTCATATGAGCCCACTGGTAAAGATAGCGTCTACCTGATTAATTCAGGAAAAGGATAATCATGAAATAAATTGTGATGAATATATCCTTTCCTGCTTTCAAACAAATTAAAATCTATTTACTATTTACATTTTATTGTTATCTACTTGTTGATAACTTTTATAAATAACTAACGCACTTATTATTATCTTCATTGTTTCGGCCTTTTATTCAACATCTTATTTTTGAAAAAGCTAGGAATTTTACAAACACTTTTTTTTATAAACTAGCAAGAAAACTCCAAAACAATTTATTCTGAAAATTATAATACATGATGTATTAATGCTTAAGTATCTCCCTTATTTTCATTTCTGAATATGTTTATTGATAGATAATTTTGATAATAATTTAGTATGTAAAACTGAATGAAATATGATTAAATTTTAACCACAAAGCTTCAGTTTATCGATGTCATTTTTTTAAATCGAAATTCAATTTCATTATTTAAAATAGTCTTACAAGATTTAACACTTATTCAAATAAGAATATAGTGAATTTTGTTTTTATTTTTTTGTTTAAGATGTTATTAAATGCAAATAAAACAGTAATAAAGCATGAATAGATGCGCAATTTAAAAATAACGGTAATGTTAATGCACTGTTGTGTAAGTTTATTGTTTTTTTTTGTCCAAAAAAAAAAGGAATAAGAATATGGAACAGTAATAAAGACATGCCCAGGACGTAATGTTTTCAATCAGCTCCCTCTAGAAGAAATCGGATGCCTTATTTATTCGCTTTCATGCTTAAAAAGATAGTAATTATAATAATATATAAAAAATGGTTTAATCCCTACATTAAAAAGAAAGAAATAATTTTTTTTTTAAATATAAGGATGTTGAAGCAAAAATTTCAAAAATATGTGTCACAAGCAGAACGATTCCAAGTAAAGTAGAATTGTAATGTTATTTAAATTGTTTTTTTATACTATAACGAATTTTTATCTAAATAATATTTAGATAAATCTAATACATGTTTAAAAAATTTCTTGTGAAAAAAATTTCATAGTGATTAAAAAATTTCATAGTGAAGAAAATCACCTTCTTTTAATAATCGAAATATATATGAATAAATATTCTATTTCTTTCATAATCCATTCTATCAGAATGATAAATAATCCAGTTCTTATTTGTAAAACTGCTATTCTGTGAATAAATTTGTAAATTCTTGTTTCTATATGCACCTTAATTTTTGAAAAATAATTGATTTTATCAAAATTATAGATATCAAAACAAAATCGTAAAAGCATAAGATAATTTAAAAAAAATATTCAAAATGACTTGGAATCTTAATCTCATTCAAAATATGTTTTCACTTGTAATGAGTATTGATCATCTATAAAAATATAATGCTTTACTTTTAATTGAATTTATAATTCTTGCTAAAATGCAAATTTTATTCTTATTATTTTCTACTACTGCTCATTTCAGTATCCAAGGACTAACACTTTTCGACGATTCTACCTCTCTAAGGGGTCAAACTCGGAAGGGTGAATATATTTCCAAAATTCTTCGTCATTGTTTGACTTTGATTTTTATCTCATGGCATACTTTTTAGCTTAGTTTTTTAGTTTTTAGTTTTATACTATATTTCATAGTGTATCGCTTCTGACGATATTATTTTAACTCAAAAATTATTTATTGCTTATACGGCTAGCTCAAGTCACAAAATAACTTTCAAGAGGGACAGGAAAAATATTCTTTGTAATGTCATTAAATATGATCCAGATTATCTACCATTGCTAATATCAAAATGTTATAAAAATTTCCATTACAAATAAAAGAAAGAAATATTTTAGCTTAAAGAAGTATTATTTTCTTGTAAAAAAGTGAATTATCAAATTTTAAAAACATAAATCATCCATTTATTCATCATAGTTTAAAGCTTAGAGCCCTTCCAGTAAATCAAAATTGGCCTAAATTATTTTATTATTAATTAGTATTCTTTTCTAGACACTATTACAAGTTATCCGCAGTTTTTATTACTTCTAAGTCCGTGTAAAATTCGAGTTCACCTTATTATTGAATGTAAGCATACCCTCCTTTCAACTAACCCTTCAACCGTATTTTGACTAAATAAGCGAGTCCTGATAAATGCGCAAAAACATGGAGGGGTTTTGAATCCAAGAATGAACAGTATTTAGTCTGATATATTTCATAATTCGTAGTTACAGATAATATAATATCTAAGGGTTTATAATTTTCAAACTAATTCTTAAACGGCTTGATTTTTATATAAATTAATATAGTGATTGATAATTTTGTAGTCAAAAACTATTGTAAAAAATTGTATTGTCATCAGAAACCGATAACTAACCGAATTTCAGAACTCAAATAAATGAAAAAATAAGTGTAATATCAATTAAAATATACCATTCTTACAAACATGGAACATGTGAAATAAAGTTAAAGCATTTAAAAACTAGACTGAAGAGAAAGATATATTATGATACTCTGATCATGGAAATACTTATGACACTACCAATAAAACTATGCATGAGTTTTGTTGACCAATACATTATGGAAAATAAAATGTCTTATTAGGCGGAGAGTTGGCTTGTGTGAAATCGTCTGCAATACTTGAGATTCACATATTCATATCTTCGACAAGATCTATAAACGACTCAAATCTCAACAGTTCTATAGTCTCCAAAAATCGATTGGGCAAAGATTCATGGTGGATGGAGCTTATATACAAATCCATTCAAGACATGCTGAGAGGGTGTAAAAATAAAGTGGGATATGATTGACCATTTGCTAAAATGAAAGCTAGGTATGTATGTTTAAATTAAATAAAATAATTCAATCTTTTATTTTATGTCAGTTTAACTTTATATTACTCTCATTGGTGTGTGAGAGGGCTCGTACCTTAGAAATGAAGATGAAAAGCTTCAGGTATGGTGGTTGGTTTTCGCTACCTGGTGGGACAGAAATGGTGGGGATCGGCTACCTCCTTTCGCTAGACGAACGTATTTCCCACAGGAAGGGTTGCATCGTAGCTGGTGATGTCCCTTAGGACTCAACTATAGTTCCCGCCAATGATGCTGTCGTGGTGGCTCGGTCATTCAGATTATTCCCTGTGCATCCGGGCGACTTGGAGTAGGCGGTTATGATATTTTTATATTGTAATTTTTGTCAAAAGATGATTTGTCGATATCTTTCGAATGGTAAAAATTTTTATGAAATAATATTTCGCCTCAATGAATCTGTCATCACATTTCTAAATAAGTATTGTGTCTGGTACTATCTTTTGTTATTAGAATTTCATTCATTGTACAATGGGATATAGATTGATTTTCTTGATTCAATTAAATTTTTATATTTCTTAAAGTAACGCAAGTGATGTTTTGTCTAAGGTAACCGATAACAAAATATCTATTAATCATAAAGTCATTTTAGATACTTTATTGACATACGCTATACACACATTTTTTTTTTGAAAAGTCAAATGGATGATAGAGCAGTTTCTTTAGATCGATAAACTGATTAACTCATTTAGTGGTTAATTTTATAATAGAAATCTTTATCTAATAATTTTACAAATAAATGGACGGTATAAGTATTTATATCAGATCAAATGTGGTTCTTTGAATTCAGAAACAGACACTGCACTGCAATTTAGACCATGGCTCTAAGTTTACTTAATTTAGCATATCTACCAAGCCCATAAATCAACTAATAATTTCAAAGTGGTCGTCAGTCATATTTTTCTGGTCAAATTTAACTTGTAAACTAAGCTTGAAGTCAAATATTTGTTATAGTTTGCTTTCCAATATAAAGCTAGCGTTTTGTTTCATTTAGTGGAAAACTTCGCGACTGTATCGAACAGTTCATTGTTGCACTTAATCTAAAGCTTTAAATAATGCTGATTATAAGAACACAATCAAAATATAGATTGAATAAACAAAACTTACGCTCATCATTCTTATTATGTAATATGCCTTTTAACCCTCTAGTCCACTAGTATTGAAGGAAATATTTTTGTTTATCACAGGATCACTACAATATAAAAATACTTGACATTTGTGTGTGTGTGTGTGTAATTTTCAAACAAGACATAGAAGACTTATAAATTTTTAAAGTTCATATTTATTGCATCCTTGGAGGTGCGATTTATTTACAAGACGCACGGACAATGCACGTCCGTTCACAGCGCGACACAAGAGTATATTTGTGTAAAAGAGGGTGAAAGCGAGAGAAAATAATTTTCACAGTGCTTATATGCTATGGAATTTTGATAGGAATTTCTCTACATTCGCTGATTTAGACAAAGAAATCATTTGTTTAGATCAGCAATTTTTTATTCCTTTACTCGGAATGTGAGAACTTGTCGGCTTTTAGCTGATTCATCAATTTTAGAACTCGTGATGAATTGATTGAATAGAAAAAGTGGAATGAGATCAGGAAATTAATTAAGTTTAGATTGGATTTTAAAATATCATTATATATTTATTGCAAATGTAAGTCATCAAATGTAAAGTAATGTAAGTCAGATTACAAATTTTACTAGTGAATAAAAATTACCTTTTCAGATTAATTGTTACTCTTTCTGTATTTTCCAGGTATCTTTCTGTATTTCTGTATTAAACAGATTCTAAATAGATAAGGGCAATGATGTTAAAGATGATATTTGCTGCATTCTTCAGATTATGGCTCTTATGTTTCCTGCGATTTCTATAAATATTTTTTTTTCAAATATTTAGAATGTACTGGGCTCTTTTTGCAATTCCCAGGGTGAAAACCTTGGTATTTACAACAGTTTACCTTGGGAAGCAAATAAAAATTCTTTGCTACCATTTACTACGTTTTTTATTTGCAGTCTTCATGTTTCATCTTCAAAAAATGCTTTCTATATTTAAGTGGTAAGCACTTGAGGTTTTATATCAAGAATTCCTTTTTTAAACGGAGTGAATTTTTTTTAAATATAAAATTTTTCTTCTTATTGAATATAGAAGAATAAAGAAGATGAATAAAGAAGATTTACTGGTAGATTTCGTAAAAGCTCTAATCTTACCAAAAAGAAAAAAAATCGTACATTTTATACATTATCCTGGAAAATGTATTGAGTCTTTAATCGGCGAATATTTTTAAATCTGAAAAGCCTTGTGTTAAACATTTAAGAAAGTACTTTCCTTAAAATGTTGCAGTTTATACTTGTAGTTATTCTTACAACAACTTCAATCCAATGAAAAAAGTGACATTTCCTGTTTAATAGGAGTCTTAACACGAAGCTCTAAAAATGAAAAATCACGTGTAAAATACCGGCAAGAAAAATAAAAAGGAATATCTTCTTTTTAAGTTAACCGTCACTCCTTTCACTTATTTTGACTTCTACGCTCTTCAAGAGAACCAAAACCATATAATTATAGTTCTGGAACCTTTAAAAACGTACTTGCATGCTTCATTACTTTGCCTTCAAACATTTAATTAAGCATGCTTATGCGAAAACACTAACGCCAGAATGTGTGCAATTTTTTTTATGTTCAGAAGGGAAAGTTTAATTTGTTCAGCTTTGCGTTCAACTGCAAAAGCAACAACGCCAGTATTCTTTAACTTTCTTATGAGATTAAAAAAAATGGTTTAAAAAATGAGAAAGGAGAAAGGCAAGTTGAGAAAAAAAAAGCCACTCTAATTTTGGGTGAAATGAAGTTAAAAAGAACAACTTAGTAGCTTTTAGTTGAAAATCTTTTCGCATAGTGTGTTTTCTGGTGCGTGCTGTGCTTTAATTATCTTGTTGTTAGCAATTAACAGAAAACTTTGCGAGATGCCCGCTGAGAAAATTTTTATCCACTCATTTTACTCCTATTTTTTTTCTTGTGAATCTTTAGTTTTGATGCTGCAAACTGCAAAATGGCGCAAGATGAGAAATTTTCCATCGTAACATAAAACGATCGCGAAAAAATCATCTCGGAATTCTTAATGACAACAATGGAGAAGAAATTAAAATAAATTTAATTAATTCATCTCGAAATGCAAAGCAGCGGAAACAGTTATGAAGGAATTGGAAAAAGAAGGAAGGAAAAAATTAGTAATCCAAAAGAAAACAATTAACAAACAGTTGTTTATTAATTTCGTACTCATTCTGCGGGATAAAAAAAGAATAAGGAATAAAAAGAACAATAAGAAGATTCATTATTTTTTTATGATTCTTAACAAGTGAGTTTCACTAAAGCTTTTTATGGATTTGAGCTAATCACGGCAAGTTTTAAAAGTTGAAGTAGAAAAAAATGTCACATTGATAATGAAATCGAGGGCACAAAAGAATGAATTAAGTATATAAGGAAAATAAAATTCTACTTTCTCCAGGGCTTTACTTTTATTCGGAGTATATATTAAACTTTTATGATTTCTAAGTGTCCTGAAATAATTTTCTGCCACACAGAAGGAAAAAAAAAGTCATTAATATCTCTTTAAAAAGTTACGTATAATAGTTGACGGTTCACTAAGTTTAGATTTTTCTTTAGAATAAAATTTGGCATACATTTAATTGACTTCTTATTTTCGTCAATTTTATTAATTTTTTACGTAATTAACATTTTAGTAATTACAAAAATTTTATCAAGGCATAATTAACATTGGTTCACTTTTTCCCTCTCAATTATAAAAAGTTTACGAATAATTATTTATTAAATGTTTTATATTTATTCTTGAATTAGATAATCTGTATTCTAACTAGACTACAGAAGGAAATTTTGAATTT